>JBBPQC010000732.1:0-14976 GCA_038092295.1 Leccinum arenicola
ACGCTCAGAATCAGCGTCGGTCCGATGACGCTGATTTCACGCGTCCCTTGAATCAGCGTCACGGCCGGTTATTTTGCACACATCAGCGTCTCAGACGCTCTGAATTAGTCGATTTACTTTTTGCAGTGTTGTATTCTAACTCAGAAGTGATGTGTTATGCAAAGCTACCTGTAATCCTACTAGTGACTGCAAGTTAATGCATCACTTCTGAATCTGAGTCAGCAATATTTTCATTGATAGAAACATAGCCTAATAAGTGAATGTTTTTCTGCGAAGGTTTTGGTGATTACATAAGCGCCATTCCCACACATCCACAACACCCAAAGCATATCCAATTTTGGGCAATTGATACAGCTCAAATCCCCTCTGCACTTCTTCATCAATCACACATTCCCCTGATGTCTATATTAGTTATAGTTGTTTGCTACAGTATCATATATTATTGATATATAAAGTGGTATGACTGCTTGAATTGTAGTATTAGAGTGTCTATACAGTTTAATATATAAAAATGGACAAAAACACACAATGTGATCACAAAATTTATGGGGTAGGTTTATGGCTTCGAAAAATTGATTCCCAGGTAGCTTATATATATGTAAATACAGTCCAAAAAGTGTTTACCATGGAGAGGTGTCATTGTGTCAGTAGGTGTAGATTATCTTCTACCCCTGAATTCCCAAAAAGTGCTTCACAATTTTGAACAGCCAGGTAGATATATCACAACATTTGATAAAGGAGTATCTTATATATTATATTCCTACACTATATAACTAGCACAGAGCTCAGGAAGCTTGTCTTGGAATATAGGAGCAGATCTACCCTCCTGCCACCAAATTCCAAAAAAGTGCTTCACATTTTTGAATTTTCAGGTAGATATGAGATATAAATTGATGGCTGAGTATCTACTATATATATCTATATCATATCAGTAGCTCAAACTGGAGGGAGCTTTCCCTAGAATACAGGAGCAGATATGACATATGCCCTTATATACACTGAAGCGAGGGAACCATTCACCAAGGTGTCAGGGAAACTATCTAGGTGTTTAGAATACATATACTACACTATGATACCATATTTTTGATTCCTCTTCTTCTCTCCTCCTCTACTTCTCTCTATCTCCAAGTATCTCCATCACTCTTATCTTCTATTATCTTTTGAATATATTCCCAGTGGACTTGACTTATTTATTGCTCATTTGACATGCTTTGTGTGATGCTGGGATATTCTACTGCATTCATGCAGGAGATTCATTTGGCATAGTGAAGGTGACCTATGACAAAATACTGCATTTGGCACACCAAATCACTATAGGCAAGCTAATGAAGGAGGATCGCCATTGTCAGAAGGAATCCAATAAGAACAAGACTAGCTCGTTCTGTTGGTTGTATTCACGCTTATATACTTATGCTACATGATCCATGCTACTGGTGTGTGTACTACATAAGGGTAGTGCTTAAAAGTCTGGTTTGGTTCAGTCTTTTGCCTTTTTTGGGCAAGACCAAACCATAACTGGTCTTGGAAATTTCTAAAAACTGATTCTTCGGTCTTTATCAGTTTTTTACCAGTTAGGTTACAGTCTTTAACCAGTTCTTGTATGCTTCACAGATAGAACTCACTTTCAGCTTTCTACCACTATTTTCTTTATGTACAATGGTTCACACATGACAGTGATATCATCATTTTAAGATTTGATGCAATATGGCTCTTAGACAGCTAGAAAGATCAATCAGAACGCAGTCTGCAAGTGATCAGCGGGCTTAGCAGTGGCTATACCAAATGTAGACAAAGCCCATATCTAATTTTAGAGCCAATAATAATGTACATCAGCCCATATGTGGGTGCACTATGATCAATCTCAACCTTCAAATCTATATATTGTCATAAATATCATAACTAACTCAAATAAAATCGTAGAAATATGCACAAATCAGGGATAATCCTCGTATGTACTACCTGTTACGATTCATTGAGGATCCCCATTCTTTTTCTCCATCTTGTTCATCTCGTCATCTATATATGATTTCGTTGAACTCATCCTTTCCTCTGTATGACCAATCGTCCATAACTTCTCGAGCTTATGTATTATGGATCACTCATTTATTCCATACCCTTCCATAGGGTTCCATTATGCCATATTTTCCGACCAATCACAGGTCGTCCTTTTGTTCATTTTCCTTACCTATTTAAATGTGACATTGTCAGTATATTTCTTTTCTTTTAACTTTGACCTCCTCAAGTATCCTAGATACATCGTGGAATATATCCTTACACCTTGAATCCTCTGAGTGACCTCGTCCTGCACTTGAGTGGATGCTTCAACTTCTTGGAAAGCCTTATCATCTAAAGGTTATTGAAGTCATCTCTTCACATTCACCTTGGAATCTCTGATCCCTTGACCCTCAGAGCTCGTCATCATCTTGATCCCTCGACTCTCAAGACTTCCTTTGCTTCGTCTCAGTCATTCATCTCCTTCTTGAGGGTACCCTTGATCCTACCCGGACCAAGCGTAACACTACCAAATACCAACCTGATTGAAACTTAGGAAAGACTCAGACCTGACCAATCAGGACTGATCTTCGTCGCTTTGGTTTGGTTCAAAACCAGTTTTTCATTGGTCTTAGGACCGGACCTTTAATCACTACATGAGGGGAGCGCATGTTCTGATGTAGTAGTTCTAGATGATGGCAAGGTGTGTCCAGCATGTGGTGGCTGTGTAGCTACTAGTGTATGAACAACAAACATATTACCAACATGTTCAGGGTTTTTTCAAAGGTTTGATGTGTGGCGTTCTGAGGGTATTAGAGTATATATAAGTATGTTACACTTGGTAGCTAGGGCTAGGAGTGTCTACTAGGGTCGTTTACCAAGATGTTAGGGAAACTATCTATGCATTGAGAGTACATATAATATACTATAACTTAATACCATATTTGCAAAAGGCTAACATGTGATATAAGTGCTGATGATTTAAAATAAAAATAAAGATGTATAGAGAAATGAATTGATATTCAGAAGACTTGTAAAAACATATCAGGAACACAACATTCCACTATAAAGATGACAATAAGACTACAGAAAGAGTAACTTAAATACATTGGTAACTCCCATGAGCTATATATCTAGTCTCAAATGACAAGAAAATGTTATGTGAAGTAACAACAATAACCTTAGTACTCCAATGAGGTACCCATGAGGAGACCATCAAGTTAAGTATAAGGTCAAGAGATCTCACTCACAGTCAAGTGGAAAAAGAACTAGAGTAATGCTTGATTGTGCAGAACTAATTAAGGGACACCATCATAAAAATGTACATAAGTGTAATGAAAAAGTGTACTACAGACTTACAGTGTATCAAATTTTTGGAAAAAAATGTCTAGGATAAAGTGTACTAAAGTCTAGCAAAAAAAAAAATGTAGTCTCAATGTTGGAAAAAAAGTACACAAGAATATACAAAAGTGTACTAAAAAGTGTAGCGAAAAAGTATACCACAGTTGTAGGAAAAAATGACTAAAGAGTACTTAAAAAGTGTAGGAAAAAGAGTACTAAATGTACCAAAAGAATTTGTAGTCAAAGGTGTAGGAAAAAATGTGTACAAACAATGTACCAAAGTGTACTGTGTACCAACAAATGTAGGGAAAATTGTAGCAAAAAATATTACTTGATGAGAGTCACACCATGGGGGTCCCATGGAGGAAGAAAAAATGAATTTTATAAATGAATTTGGGATATGTCATCATATGTATGTGACACCCAAAATCATGTTGTTGATTCCTAGTAAAATAATATTTATTTAAATATTTAAATATTAAATGTTATATTTGCATGCTAATAGTGTGACTGTCACAGTCACACATATACTAATTGGAGCCCTTGACTGCCAAAAAATGTAGTGAAAAGTGTTGTCAAGTGTACAAAAAAATGTCATGGGAAAAGTAGTTGACTGACAATAAAGTGTAGTGAAAAGGATAGTAGATCACCACAGAAAGTGTAGTTAAAAGTGTAGCTAAAAGTGTAATAATGTATTCCTGAAAAGTGTAGTCACATATTTGGTAGTTCCCCAGACTTTTCACTACACTTTGTTGGCATAGGTTACTACACTTTGAACTATAATTTAACTACACTTTCTGCTACACTTTTTTGTACACTTTTAACTACACTTTTAACTACCCTTTTCTGGTAGTCTACTACCCTTTTCACTACCCTTTTCTGTACACTTGACAACACTTTTCACTACACTTTTTTGATACTCAACTACCCTTTCCACTACACTTTTTTGTACACTTGACAATACTTTTCATGACACTTTCTTGGTAGTCAACTACCCTTTTCACTACACTTGTTTGGTAGTCTACTACCCTTTTCACTACACTTTTTTGGTAGTCAACTACCTTTTTTTGGTAGTCTACTAATCTTTTCACTACACCTTTGTTGGTAGTCAACTACACTTTGCACTACACTTTTTTGGTACTTTACAACATTTTCCACATGCATGTCACCACTCTAGGGAGTAATTATATAATCACCTTTAATCTATATTTATGTATAAACTCAAGGTCTGATATCTTATCTTATCTCAGTGATTAGATTAGATAAGATCATGATAAGAGAAGGTGAAATAATAGATTTATGACAACCAATATTATATTATATAAAATCACTACTGTAAATATCCAATTCAGCATTTGGATGTCCCATTTTTGTTTTGTGGATGTCCCATGCTGGTATTGTTGGTGTTCTATTATGTGTTACAGGTGAAGAATAATGACAAAGGAATAGTTGAGCAAGTGTGACACCTGGTGAGACTCTAAAACTAAGATACTAAGGAGAGATCATACCCAAAAGGGTTGAGACACAGAGGGCCAAAGGGTCAAGAGACTCAAAGGATGGCAAGACACTCAGAGTGTATTCCAAGTAGCTCTAGCTTAAGGTAATATAAAACAATGAGACATTTCTTAAATACTACAAGATGGAAGGTGATAGAATCACAAGGAAGGAATGCATCATCTACAGTAGGAAATGAGTCAGAAGTTGCAGAAGGCTATTTGTACAGTAAGCAATGACTTGGTGATGACAAAGAAGTTGAGAGTCAGATGATAAGAGATACAAGATAGGGAGAAATAGGATCGGAGAAACCACCCGAGATCTATAGGGTGTATACTAGAGCAAAGTGAAAGGCATGAGAGAGTGAAAGGAAAAGAAGACAAAGAGAAAAGAGAGGGGTATAATGGCTCTATTCAGCCTAAAAATCATATTCCCAAAAGGTACACAAGGCCCATAGGAAGCCCCATATAAAAACAAGCTATTAGCACAGAAAAGATTAAGGTAATAGCTTGTTCAAATGGGTTGCATGAAGTGGATGGGACATCTCTTTTTCTCATCTGAAAACAGTTCTTGAAAAGATCTTTGTCAACTTTGCTTGTTAGATGTGGCTGCTGTTGAACAGCAACTCTATAAGTTTCCAAGAAGCTATATAATCTTGGTCCATGGAGAAAGTATATCTGAATTGTGCCTTGTAGAGGACCACCAATGTTTTTTTTTCTAGTTAAACATCTATACTAAGTCTTTCCATCTCCAGAATATTCTTATCATCCCCAATCTCCTTGAAATACCTTTTGTGTTGAACCAGAGTATCTGTGGCAATTTCACAAACTCATGAACAAACAAGAGTGATTTGGTGTCATGGTCTATGGACAGATGGAGCTGAATAGTTTATAATATGTAATATCTTCCAACCTCTATGCCAACCTCCAAAAAGGTTATTGGAAGATCTTGAATCATTTACAGAGATGGAAAGGTCCACTTCACAACCAACTCTATGTTCTACAAGATCTTAGACTAGCTGACAATGATACTACTGTCAAAAGAAGAACTGGACCACAAGCTATCAAGCCCACTACAGAGTTTACCTTGGATATGATATGTATTTCATTTCTGGCTATGATAATTTGGTCACATATCAACAGCTCTAACCAGAATGATAGAGACTACACATAGCTAGAAAGAGAAAGTCTACCAAAGCCAAAACATTCAGAAGGCCACCACCAAAGAAAGGCAGCAAGGCCAGTGGCCATGTCTCTGTCTCCTCACCATGTGAATTCAAGTGGAAAATGATAGGTTGATGCTATTTGGTTTTGAGGATGGCATAGAGATGAAGATGCTCAAGCATACCATTTTAACCTGAAAATGATAGATTGATCATTTAGTTGTTTGGTTGTGACAATGATAGTGGAGTTTTTTTTCTGAATCAATCTGTGTCATATTGCAGAGCATATAAGCTCTATGGAGGACAAACTATCTAAGCAAAGGCTCCTGTCCTCCACAATCTCCACCTGAATGAATGCCCCAGGGTGGGCATGACCTCCTCAGTCAGCCGTTCCTCCTGGCCATTTTAGACGCCACAGGTCACCATCACTATGCTCCGTTGGTGCATGTCAGATTTTGTAAAGTACTTCATGAAAATATGGGTAACATGTACTTGGCCCTGAGGGCCTGTCATATGATGGGAGTGATGGAGTATGTGAATAATTATAGCAGAATAATTAAGTGTGATTGGGTTGAGGACCACAAATTCATCATTGTTGTTGTCACCATCATGGGGCAAGTTTAAAGTGTTCGCTGGTGGGTGGGTGGATAGGCAGGCAGCAGTTTGATGATAGTCTTCATTGTCCAGCATCCTATTCTCTTTTCTCACTCTTGAGTCTCAACTTATCTCTGTCTAGTCCAGCTGTGTTCCACGCAAAATAACAGGTAGGTGAATGCTGTGCAATAGTGTTTGTGCAATTTGTTCAAGTTTATTTGACAAGGGGATGTTATTCTGATGCTGCTAGTTTCATTTGGACATTACCAAAAGTTGTGCTTTGTCAACTGGTTGCTGCGATAAAGAGAAATGATACTTTGCAAGCTTCAGGTTTCATGAGGAGCACGGTTGTCTGCTTTCTTTCCCAGAGTGTTTCTTATTATATGGTGTTCTCACATATAAAATGGGCACCCAGCACATAGTGTTTCATAATTTTTGGTGTGCTTGGACAGTGTGGACAGTCCAAGTTGTTGGATGTTGAATATATACTTGTTGAGAGCAATGTGTCAGTAGAGCGGCCTGTTTCTTGGATAGCAAGGGAAATGAGTTTGAGAAACAAATTTGAAGGCTTATCTGACATTCCAAGTTTGCTCATGCATAGGTATCATGGCAATTTTTTCCAGTCTAAGTTGATACAGTGACACTTTGAGTGATTTTTGTATGCTCATTTTAGGTGAATATGTTATTGGGCAGAGGATCAGTTCTTATGTTTCTTTGTTTGCTTTTGCATTGCCTTCTACATGCTTGTGGCTAGGTATCCAGTGCATATTGATTTCTTTGGTTTGTAGGTCATGTTTTGCTTTGGCTTGTTTGATTAATCCATGGAGGTGGTGAAATATGTATTGGCCTGGTTTTATAGTTGGTTTCTCAGCAGATTTAATGACTGCTTGATTGTCCACAAGTATGGATATAGGTCCAGGCACATAGATAAGCAATAAGAGGATCTTTACTGTTACTGTTAGGCCTACTGCCTTGGCTTCCCATACCATATGGTCTTTTGGTTTACCTAGGTGGTATTAGAGTATTTTGGATTGTGAGTTGGTCAGTAGATATATGGCTGCTGCTTCCACACTTTTGTTGGTGCTTGATCCATCACTGTATATTATTGTATGTTGGCAGGTAATTTTGGCCAAGTCTTCAATAACACTTTGGTGTTTGGAGTGATATATGTTGAGTGGTTCAATGTCATCTAGTTTGATGGCATAAGTGTTAAACAGATAATGTCCTGTGTGCAGACCTATGACACTTGATGAATCTATTTGTTGCTCTTTTGACATAGACATATAGTGGGTGCAACTGGGAAACAGCTGCTAGATGCAAAGTGGATTGATGGCATAAGTTTTGGATTCAGTGGATAATTGTATTGCCAAGTATTTTGAGTATGTCAGTGGGAGTGGTATGTATGGCACCAGTGACACTTAATGTTACAACCTTTAGATGACCTTCTCTCTTTCTCTTCTTGTTGTTCTTGTTTCTATTGATGTGGTTTCATTGACTCATCTTTTTTTTCTTGTACAATTAGTCATCCATAGTTTCTTTGTCATACTTGCTGTGGATTACCTACTCATTCCTCATCATTCTTTGTAATTCTATAACACCACTCTTCTAACCAATCGGCAATAGCCTACTCACTTATGTTCAACTTATTTATATGCAGTACACCTAATGTACCTCCTTTTCCCAAATCTTAACCTTGAGTATGCTAGATACATCTTGGAATATATTCCTTGCTTTGAACTCTTTGTGTGACCTTGTCCTGCACTAGTAAGAACACTTCAACTTAGAAAGTCCTATCACTTGGACTATCAAAAGTTGTCTTGCATCACTTGAACCTCAACTTCTTATCTCTCAACTCTCAGAAGATCTCGTCATCCTGATTCCTCAACTCTCATGATCTCCTTTAGCTTTCTTGATCTTGATTTGCCTCTCAATAGTTGCCTCTCAAGGCTACTCTTGGTCCTACCTGGACCAAGTGTAACACTTAGCATGGCAATTCTCTAAACACTATTATAATATTTTTCTTATAGCTCCTTTGGATCCTGTCTTGTAGACACTGTCTTCTGTCATGTATATGGGTCAGATCCAGATGTTCACTGCATAGAGGTTTTCAGGGATGGCAACTTTTCATTAGCATGACTAGTGTTCGAAAGTACAGTCCTAGGACTGATAAAAGACCACAACCAGACTGGACTTTCTTATCACAACTGGACTTTGATTGCAGTTGCCTCGTGTCAAAATTCAAAGACTGATAAATATTTAGACTGAACCGGACCAAAATTTTGAAAAAGACTGGTTGCAACTGGTCGCAACCAATGTACAGCCACCCCTTATCTTTTCTATAATTTTTGTGCATTTTTCCCACTATTTTTCATCATTTTCTGCCATCATCTCACATTTTTATCATAAATATAGAAGTTAAGTTGATATCAATATGAAAATGGTTGGTGAGACATCAAATGACAATGATAATATCAATATTTAGTTGCTACATTAAGATTTATTGATGTTACATATGATACATTTTACATATACACTACACACATTACAGCAAACTTAACATGCAAGTGCCAAATGACAATCAGTTTTAAAATCTTCATATCTCCGTGAGTTCTCAACCGAATTACATAACAAAAATATGGAGCAGAAGCTAAGAGTCCGGTCTAAACTTGGGCCACAAGAAAATGGACCGCAACAGGCCAGTTTTGTTTGGTCTTGGTCGAGTTTTTTCCATATCAGGTAATTCCCAGGACCGGTTGCAGTCCGGTCTTTTCCAAAAAGGCAAAAGACCAGACTAAACCGGACTTTCAAACTCTAAGCGTGACTGGAATATCCAATGAGCAGAAAGAGAGATGCTTGAGTTGCAGGACATAGGCGGTGCCTTTGGCTATTGCATATGTGGTTTAAGCCATCCAGTTAAGTGTATGGTCAATGATTACTCTGAGGAATTTGTGTTGTGGAATTGGTATGATGTTGATGCCTTGTGTTGGAGTGTGGGGCAGGGTTTCTTTGTTTGGATACAGAAATCTAATAGAGCAAATTTTAAGGTTTCCAAATGAGAGCTGTGAGACTTGGCCTCAGAGATCACATGATGTTTTAGTGAATAGCATATAGGATAGAGCCCAATTGAATATGAATATTAGATACACCTTCAATTGATCTTCCCATATCATTCAACATATAATAAGCACATTCCAACTATCTCCTAGCACTGGCTATTTATGTGGAATCCAGCAGTCCCTTTCTACTCAACATTTTTCAACATTTCTCACTAGCTTTCACTACAATATTTGATAGTCTACTACACTTGTCAGAGTTACTTTTTCATGTACACTTTTGACTACACTTTTTCAGTATGCTTGACTTGACTTTGGACTACACTTTCACTACACATTATTTGGTAGTCTGCTACACTTCTCACTACACTTTGTCAGTACACTTTCCTACTATACATGTCACTACACTTGTCACATTACTACATGTTGGACTACTCATTTGACTATACATTACACTACACTACATTTTTTTCACCACACATTTCACTACATTTTTTGGTACACTTTACTACACTTATCATCACACTTATCACTACACTTTGTATTTAACTACACTTGTGATCACACTTGTCACTACACTTTCATAGGTTATCTACTATATTTTCCACTACACTTTTGAACAGACTTAAAATTTGGTAGTCAACAATACATTTCACTACACTGGTAGTGACGGCCCTTTGGTCTCCCTTCTATCTTCTCTTCTGGTACTATTAATCTAGAAGAATAACATCTAGGATACCTTCAATTGATTGTCTTATACCATTAGACTAGCCATCTTTTATTTTGTAGTAGTAGCCCTTTGGTCACCTCCTACTCTTCATCCATAGCATTGGAGTCTTTGTCAGCTTTCATTGATGGGAAGTATTGATGATGGTGGGTGGACATCGAGAAGGGGTTTTTATTCCTAGTTGCCATGCTGTCTGCTCGTTCCCATTGGTTTTGTGAATGGCTTTGGAGTACCATTCAGCAATCTTGGTGGGGGGGTGTCCATGGAGTAGATACAATGCATGAGGCAGTGGGTAGTCTTGTGGAGAAATAGCTAATGAGGACATTGTCAGAGATGACTTCACTAAGAGCAACTTTGTTCTGGAATTCAAAGATGTAGACAGTGAGCAAGGAGTCTTTGTTCATTCTGGTCGATGATTTAATTGAGAAATAAAATTAATATCTGAACTAATTAAATATTATTAATTAAATTATTTTTATCAATAACATAGCCAAATGCTAATAAGATTAAGAATACATTTAAATTTGTTAAACTATATTGAAACATATAAAAATATAAAGCTTCTATTGAACTTGCTGAATTTATTGCTAAAGCAATTAATATAAATCCAACATGAGATAGCCATGCAATGGTGTTTGCCTTGTTGTCTTGATGATTGAATGCTTGTTTGAATTCTTGGATGAAGTCAGATAGAAAGGGGTTGTAGAACTGAGAACTTTGGATCGGAAGGTGGACACCCAGGTGAGAGCAGATCCTTCTGTCATGTAGGAGAGGGCATAAGTGATGTGTTTAGCATCTGTGTCATAGACAGCTTTTTTCATTAAGAGATATAGTTGGTCAGTGTTAATGAAAGTCTTTGCTTCAGATGAAGAGCCATTAAAGGCTTTGGGTGCTTCTAGATGAAGTTAGTAGGTCTTGGTGTGGTCATTGTAGATAGGGTTGTTTGGGGAGGTGTGGGTGTGGGAATTCTACTGGAAAGTGATGATGTAAGTGTTCTATTGTTAGGTGGTTCAGAGGAGCAAGGTTTACTAGTTGGAAACATGTAGTCGACCTCGATAGCTTCAGTTTCATCACAAGGGAAAGAAGATTAAGAAGGAGGTTGACTATGAGTTTAGTAAGTTCCTGGAAGGGAGCTGGTGGTGGCAAGAGGGGTTGGTTCTTCTTCAGCATCTGAAGGGGCTCGAAAGCATCCAAAGCGAGATGGTTGTGGAGGGGTTGAGAAGGAGGGTGGGTCTTCCTTGGGTGAAGGGCATTGAAGGACAAAATGGTGGGAGGCTCTACTTTCAATGGTAGGCATGAGAACTAACTTTGACCTTTTTTTACACTTGGTCCAGATAGGAACAAGGGTAGCTTTGAGAAATAGTCCTCTGAGAGGGGAAATGAGGAATGAAGGGACTAAGAGGAGTTCTGAGGATCAAAGGATCCGAACATCGAGATCTTCTGAGGATCAAAGGATCATAAGCTTAGGTTTAGGGAGTCTCAATACAACTTTGATGGCTAAGATGTTTGAGCACTCAAAGTCAAAGTGTCTCCTCAGGTGCAAGACAAGGTCACATAGAGAGTTCAAGGTAAAGAATATATTCCAAGACATATCTAGGATACTTGAGGAGGTCAAAGTTAGAAAAGAGAGTACATTTAAGATGTAACACTTTAAATAGGCAGGAAAATAAGTTCATAGTTGACAGATGATTAGCTAGGAAAATGGTGTCATGGAATCCTAAAGAATGGTGAGGAATGCGTAGGTAATCCACAGTAAGTATGACAAAGAAGCTGTGAATGACTAATTATACAAGAAGAAGATGAGTCAATGAAGTCACATCTAGACAAAGAGATGAAAAAAGAAAAGAACTAGGTGGAGGTTCTCTATGAATCATAACATCCTCCTCTCTATCCTCCTCTCTTTACTAGTATATCAATTCAAAAAATGACTTTGAGAAGTTATAGACAATGTACATGGGAGTTTTCAAAGTCTGGAAATTGATTGAGAATGGTCTTGAATGCCTCCAGAGTCCAGAATTTATTTGAACCCATAACAAAGTCTATCTGCTCACTATTTCTTTTCTTTGTAATATATTTTCCTGACCACCAAATCTTACCAGAACTTTTGTAGAAGCTTTATTACATCTAATGAATGGATTGACACCATTTTCCAATCTATATTTTAGTTTTGTGTTTTAGTTTTTAATTCTCATTGAAGTATATAGAGTATATATGTTCCTGCTGTATGAATATCCTCCAAACATGATAAAACAGCTAAACATGCCCCTTTCACTCCTCAGGTAAATATTGACCTTTATAGCCTTGAATATGGTGGCTATAAATAAGTGAAATGTTATTTCCACCATTTTAAGACCCTCTAAACATGATGGTAACATTCACTAAGCCAATAAAAATTACATACAAGAATAGTATGATTCCCTCCTTCTTCTCTGCTTGTATCAAGGCATGATTATTTTGGTGTTCTCAAGATCATAGAGAAGCATGTCCCCATTATTATAATACTGTATAGAAATGATAGAACAGCTTCTAGCATCACATGACACCATCTAAGAGCTCAACATGCCTTCTACCCCTTGGGTAAAGATTGATTTTTTCTAGTCTTAAATATGCTAACTATACATAAGTGGGATATACTGCCTACTATTTTAACATCCTCTGAATATGATGGTAACATTGGCTAAGCCCAGAAAAATCACTGGAGAGAATGGTAGCATATTCTCCTGCTGGTCAAAAAAAAAAAAAAAAAAAAAAAAAAAACTGTACATGATGCCCAGAGACACTGTGGACCATGGGAGAATTTTTCTTGGGTTAATTGGTGCACCATACCACCTTGTTTGATTTATATTTCAAGAATGCAAGCACCAATTTTCAAGATTAGTAGGTCAAAATGATTGTCAACGAGGCCTCTATTTTATTATAAAATATGCAAATACACAAATTCAAGTTTGACACTTAATTCAAAAATGGCTCTATATATAGGCTAGCTGAAACTGATAAGGCTTATGACATCCACCAAAATAACTTTGTATCTTGATAGATCAAGGTTATTTTTCAGCTAGAACCTTAACATATCTACATATTTATTTACACCCACATGCAAGGCAAACCTCATTTACATCTACAAAAAACCTTATTTACACACACACAAGGCAGACCTCATTTGTAATGTGCAAATAATGACCAGATCCAAGTATATGACATCTTGATTAGTAGTGGACCATGGTAGGCTCATTTTCAAAATGGTCCACTCAAAACAGATGGAGTTTGTATCTGCTCTGGTCATGCAATGATAGTAGGCTCTTCTCCACATCAGGCAGCATTACACTTGGTCCAGGTAGGAATGAGCATACATCTTGTGGGTTGAGGGATGAGAGACACAGAGGTTCCCAAACTAGTGGAGGGAAATGTCAATGAGTTGTTGGACTGCAATGATGACAAAAATGCATCCAATCTAGTGAAGGATGTCTAACATGAAGGTATGAGAGAGTGTTGAGTCAAAATATGATGAAGATTTATTAGAGGCTGGATTGCAACAAGTAGTTAATACAAGGCAGATCTAGCTTAAGGAGACTCTAACAAGGGAGTCAAGCTTATATAGCACAAAGGAAGATGATTGAGTAATTGAAGATGGAACATTGTGAAACATACAAATGTCAAAGAATTGCATGCAGCCATAGAAGAACATTGGAATGAATGGATACAAGAAGCTGCAACCATCACAATAGATGTTGGCAGGACAGCTGATTTCTCAAAGAGAATGTTCTAATCACGATTGCTGTCCAATATGGACAACTTGGAAACCAACCTGTTTGCAGTCAAAAATATGATATTGAAGAAGTTAATCACTGGCAATAACTGCACAATTATTGGCACATGTGATCATGATTATCAATGATGGTTACATTTAATCAAGTGGCATACTTGGTGGCTTACAAACAGTTCTGTAGTTTCATGAAATTTCATTCAAATGTGGTCTAAATAGTATACTTGCTTCTGAGGCAATGAATTGTATGTACTGGAGTGATTGATGTTCTAGCATGTTTGGTAGTCACACATTGATCTCTGGTTTTGTGAGATTACATTCAAACATACTTTAAGTTGAATATTTGTTTCAGCAATGAACTGCATAGAATGGTATGACGTTCTGGCATCTTTCACAGTCAGTTAGGGTCCTATGTAAGATGATTACTGCCACAGTGTAAAGATTTGTTCCATCACCAATTATAAGCAAAATTTAAGAAAAAATGAAGATGAAAATCCCCAGATTTTGTCCTATATCACTATCCATTAATGACCTAGCCAATTGTATAGTAAAATTGGGAAAAATGAAGACCAGACAATCTAGACTTTGTTCTAGAGATAGACATGACTACTATGATTAGACATGACCAAGTCAGTAATTATTGTGATGCAATCAAGTCAATTTCTCTTACCAAATCCAAGTGAAATTTAACAAAATTTGTACAATATATACTTAGAGTCTGAAATTGATGAGAAATAATATCAATTATCACAAAAAATATGAAGAACCTACATCATGACATTTATGACACTCATTTTTACATATTCAAAACATCAACAACTTACAGCCTTGAAGTTGAGAAGTGAAAAGT
>JBBPQC010000733.1:0-14967 GCA_038092295.1 Leccinum arenicola
TCTCCTGTCTGCTTCAACGCGTTTGCGGAGTTTGAAACACTTGGAATAGTCAGCCTCCTATGATCCCGTCAGCCCCCACACGCAGGAATGGTATAAAGGCATTCCCCAAGGTTTGTAGAGAACACTTCATATCATGATGAGCACCAGTCCACAGAAACAACAATCATCCGTGACAAGCTTCGTCGGCCCCGTCGGACACCTGCTGCTCGGCCACAAGTTCTTCTCCCTCGCGCGATCGCACTTTCCAGCGACAGGAGCGGTAGCGACGAACAAGGCCAAACCCAGGACGCGGGACCACCACCACCATCGCTGGTTGGGAGTGCCATCGATCCCGTTCGCACCCCTCATCGATACCCATGTGTTTGATCCGCCCCCGCCGCCCTACTCGGCATATCCATATCCACGTCCCCACGAGTCGAGAGAGTGCCTGCCCGTCCCGCACAATACGCCAGAGCGCGCACCGCCGCCAACCGCCGCCGGTGTAAGCATGGGGAAAGGAGCGGGGAACGTCGCACCTGTTGGACTGGGTATCGCGGGTATCGAACGCGGCAACGGTGAGCGATTTGACGGGCTCGGCGAGCTCAATGGTGGTTTCCGAGGATCAGTAGAGAGTTGGGGCACGAGCACACGGGACGGGCTGCGGGAACAGGTGCATCGGATGCTCACGGAGGGATCGCAGCGACGACGCACGCGGGCGAGCGAGGTGCCTGCGATGCAGCACGACGTGTTCTACGCGTCTGTGGAGGTGGAGACGTGCAAGGGGACGCGTGTTGTTACAAAGGGGACGTCGACCATGAAGATTAGGATTCGAAGGAGAAGTGTAGGGTCACCTACACTTGGTGTGCGACGAGGCACGATATCGTCCGAGCTGAAGCGTACAAACAGAGACAAACAAAGCCTACTTAGCTAGTTAGACACTTTCACTTGAGAATGTCAAAAGGTTCTATTATTTAGTTGTATCTCTCTATTATCTTCGCTCACTAGGTCTCTTCTACTAGACCCCTTTCCTTCACCAGGTTCATCCTTCATTCCCCCTCCCGTCCCTGGCTCACACGAATTCGCCGTTCCACGCAAAATGTACACCACCGGCGCGGTAAGTCACACGAGTGCTGGTCTCTTACGCTCGTTCGTGCCCCGCTTCATTATCTCCATACTGAACCCTCTCTGGCGCGTACTCCAATTCCAGAATCCTTCCCACACAGATCCCTCCCCCGCACCTTCCTCTCACTCTCCCCACGATCCGCCACACCCACACGACCATGCACACCTCCCCGTCCCGCCCCCAGATCCTCCACAGCCCCCTCTCCTTCCCAGCTCACACAACAGACTCAGCACACAGTCCACGACATCCCTCACCCTCACATCCTCCCGGCCTGCACCCCCATCCCCCGCCATTTCCCGTCGCGCATCCCGTCTCTCCCGTACCTCGTCTCGCCCGATTTCCGACATGAGCAGCAGAGCCTCCTCCCGCCCCGTCTCGAGTGCCGATCCTCGCACATTTCCCATGACCCCGCAGCCCTCCACAGGATCGACGTCAGCCTCACCTAGCCTTCCCCGCTACCCCCACGACCGACCGACCCCCCTCACCGCCCTCACTCCCACTCCCGCTGTCGATACCGAACCAGTTCCTACACCCACGCCCACACAGGCCACATTAATAACGACAACGACGACGGCGCCCGTACTTATCTACATCCGAGATTACGCATTCGCATCGACAGATCCGCGCTTTCAAGGCCATGGCCAACACGTCCCCCGTGCCAACAGACCCACCATCCTCGCACTCCGTCTCGCTTCATCTTCCAAATCCACCTCCAGCGATGCAGACCACGTCGATGCAGACGACGACGACGCCGATTACGAAGACATCGACGATGACGACGACGGCTGTGCTGATGACTACGGCCCCGACGAAAAAGAGAATGAGGCCGGGGAGGCACCAGGGAGAGAGAACACGCATTACGGCGTCTTTTCGAGAGTCTGGGAAGACGTCGATGACGGGACAAACGGATGGGGTGGGCTCAAGTGGGGGTTTGATCGTGTATGGGGGTTTGGACGGACGACAACATCCACCAGCACAACAGGCGGTGCGGGCGGGTTCCCGAGCCGGGGAGATCTAGACCGTAATTTCGGTGGCGAGGACGATGACGATAGTATGGATGTCGACCAAGAACCGGAAGCAGAGGAATATTCGGACGACATGGACGACGACCTCGATATCGCACCCGACCACGACTCGCCGCTAGTCCCGGGTCTGTACCGCGCCCTATACGCCTTCGAACCCGAAGGAACAGCAGAGATGCGACTCGACGAAGACCAGCTCGTACGCGTGATCGGGCGCGGGGGCGGCGTCGGGTGGGCGGTGGTTGCCAAGGACGGGATCAAGGACGCGGGTGTGCACGCGCTCGTTCCGGAAAGCTATTTGGAACCGGTGCGGTTGGATGGGGAGCAGGAGGATGGGTGAATGTTGTGGACTCGGGGTTTTTTTCTCAATATCTTTCGTTCCCTTTTTCTTTTCTTTCTTGGCTCTCGTCGTTGCTATTTGCCAGAGAAAAAACGTTTGCGCTGGACGTCCCGTTTTCATTTCGTATTTTTCTTTCATTATCGTCGCTCTACGAGCGCCCCTATCTCGTTCGCCCCGACGGTCAGAGTTGTCGATGATTCATTCCGATGACCGACGTCCTTCCTCATTTTCAGTTAGTTTGCTTGATTTTATCAAATTAACGAACTCTTTCCCTCCTTCCGTTCTCTTCCTTTACCTCCCTCTTTCCTACGATCTCTCTCTCCATTCCTGTCCCTCCCTCTCCCTATCTGTCTCCCTCTCCTTGTCTCTGTTGTATGTTGTTCAGTATCTACACGCATGCGCATCACTGTTTTCGATTTTGTTTTCTACTACTGTCCTTCTACTCTCTTCTTTTCTTGTTTCTAGTAACGCCTCCATGTAATTATTCTCTGAACTGTCAGCTTTCGAGACGGTATTGTTGATAGGTGAGCACCAGCTTTTGATCAACGCTTGATCAACGCCGTGGCAGATGTCCCTCCGAAGGCCTCATCTCCCATCGGTTTCCTCTCTTGACACTTGACCTCGGGTTGAAGACATCCCAAATCCGGATCGAAAGTGAACAAGGGTGGGAGAGGTGCTGTATCCTGGCCATTCGGTATCTGCAAGTCCACCGGCTTTCAGTGAACAATGCTGAAATTCTGCAACGATTCGTCGGGCACTCACTGGTGCACCGACATTATACACAGCTGGTAGGACTTTCCCGATCCCCCAGGGTGACCGGTCTCTTGTAAAAGACTGGTTCGATCGTTCGTTCCGCCTCCTGTCACGTTGACACGCACTGCTTTGGGTCGTCCAGACTCGGACAATGTTATCTTGATCACTTTGCTCGCCTAGTAACTCCGAGTCACGGCGATGTAAATTATGTAAATCAGACACTGCCACGGTAGTTGACCGCTCCGATCCTGAAAGTAGTCGTTTTCGAAAACCGGCCAACTAGTCGCTCACTCACTAATCCTTGGCGAGTGATATGCAGTAGTTTCTCAGAAGTGGAATGTGGCATTGCCTTAGAATATGATAAGTTGCCTCGCGCTGATACAAGCGGTTCGGCTGCAAAACCGGGCCGGTTTCTATCTTATTATGTAATAGTGTTCTCCGATGACTACCGACGAATGACAATGTTGACCTTTCCAGCGGTCCAGGCTCATTGTGGTTCTCCGACGGGGGGCCGCGACTACGTCCGACATGAATGCATGACCAACCATAGAATGATTATTTCAAAACCGGCGCGATACTAAGGCTCCGCAGCGGCGCTTCAGCATACTTCTAACGCTTGTTTAATATCCATCAGAGAACCCAGTTTGACCTCCAGCAATGTTTACGATGTTGCAATTCCCTGAGCTACCCATACTTCCAGGCGGCGTGCCTGGTGCCGTGTACACAATTGCTGCTATCGTTGTCGCTACTGTCGTGATCTCTGGACTGTACAATTATCACAAGGTACGTGGTGACCTCCGTGCTATTAATATTACTGGCGCTGAACAGTCATCCCCAGCTTGACGGAATTCCAACCGTTGGCTCAAGTGGTTGGATTGGATCATGGTGGGCTGCTCGCAAGTTCAAATCGAATGCCCACCTGCTTATTCAGGACGGGTACAGAAAGGCAAGTGAACTTGACAGAGTCATGTTAATCCATGATCACACATTCATTCGCAGTACAAAGCGTTACCGTTCAAAGTCGCAGACACCTGGCGTTGGTTGGTGCTTGTAAGCAGTCGCCAACACATTGAAGAGTTACGAAAGGCCCCCGACGATGCGCTTTCGTTCCACGATGGAGTAAACATGGTGAGTGGCTAGATTTCTATGCGTGGAACGAAGGGATGACGCTATTTACAGACGATGAAGTTGGAGTATACCCTGGGCCGGGAGATCATGCATAACCCATACCACCAGGATATCATTCGTGGCAATCTCACTCGCAACCTCGGCAGTTTGTATCCTGACATACGGGACGAAATTTCAGTCGCTTTTGATGAGATTTTGGATCTGAGGGATAATGGTGAGCGGTACGATCCTTCTACTTCTTATTCGTTGCTAAAACCATTTAGAGTGGAAGACTGTATCTGCCCTGAGCACTATCCAAAAAGTGGTGTGCAGAGTGAGCAACAGGATATTCGTCGGACTTCCGCTATGTACACCCATCCCTCTTCCTTTGTATATCTCAGACTGCTTACTCTGGAATAACAGGCCGCAATCCCGACTGGGTAGACATCAATGTGCGATATACGGTGGATGTAGTCCAGGGAGGAAACAAGATCAGGCGTTTTGCTAGCTTTCTAGCGCCGTAAGTGTCCAAGCGCGTACTGCGAGAACCACTCTCAATGTTTGACAGACTTGTCGTGCGCTTCATGACTGATGTTCATAACAGCAAGCAGCGTGCTATGAAGCACCTTGCTCCAATAATCGAAGAGCGAACGAAACTCCTCGAGGAACACGGAAATGACTGGGATGGAAGACCAGTTCGTTATATCTTTGAACTTGACATCGCTCCCATTCTGACCAGCACTTTCACAGAATGATATGCTCTCATGGTTCTTGAAGGATGCGCCCGAGGGAGTTGAGCGTACGATCAGGGTCTTGACCGACCGTATACTAACCGTCAACTTTGCTGCAATTCATGTACGTCTCTGTATCCATTCTTTTCTTTGCTCTGATTCTCAACACGATGCACCAGACAAGTTCCAATGTATGTTGTTTCTGTTATTTCCTCGATGATCCATGTGACTCAGTTCCATTGTAGAGCTTTGCTCATGCACTCTTCTTCTTGGCGGAGAATCCTCAATATGTTCAGCCACTCCGTGAAGAGGTAGAGGCTATTGTCCAGAAGGAGGGTTGGTCCAAAGCCTCTGTGGGCAAGATGTACAAGGTCGATAGTTTTATGAAGGAGAGTCAACGTATCGCCGGGCTCGGCTCATGTAGGTCGTTTATACTTACATTCCTTTCCAAACCCACTTGACCATTGCTTGATACCTAAGTGGGGTTGACGCGGGTGGCCGTCAAGGACTTCACGTTCTCGGATGGGACGTTCATACCCAAAGGAACGTTCGTGGCTGCACCCTCCAAGCCTCTGCATCTCGACGACGAAATTTATGAGAATGCGCGTTCATTCAATCCTTTCCGATTCTCTGATATGCATGACGAGGATGGTGGGGAAACCAAACATTACTTCGTTTCCACCAGCCCGGAATATCTGCCATTCGGGCACGGTAGACATGCATGGTATGAGGGCGTCTTTGTTCGTGGGTATCCGTTCTTACACATTCGTCCCTCAGCCCTGGTCGGTTCTTTGCCGCCACCGAGCTTAAATCCATGTTGGCCCATATCGTAGTGACATATGACGTCAAATTGGAAGACAACAAGCCTCGACCTGAAGGAATACGAGAAGGGCCAGGTTTTTTTGCCAATCCCGCTTCCAAGGTCATGTTCAGAAGGAAGGCTTATTGATTCGGTTCCTCATACTCGTGCACTCTTTGGTGCTCGTCTCGCCTCTTTGCTTCCCGCACTTTCTCCCTTCCTTCGTCACACAGTAGCAACTGTATCATACAACTCATGTACACATCATTCCCACAATCTATCCGTCTTATGCACTCCGAAGATCTGAAATTCGTGGTCGGGTTATGACGCAAGCTGGTCAAACAATCGTGCACGTTGTGCAGTTTTTTCTGTATGCTGCCCTCGTTGCCAGTGCCATTGCCCTGGTCTCGCCGCTTCCGTTGCCATTGAGCCGAGCCACTACTGTCTCCGTCATCGAATGTCCGACCACATAACACCCCACAATCGTGCGCATCATGCAGTTGTTCCTGCACGCAGCCCGACCGTCGTCGTTCTATCCACCCCTCCTGCATACCTGCAGTATGGGTGCCGGTATGGGTGTCATACCCGCGAGATTACCTGCACCCGTGCCAATTCCGAGGCTTCCTACTCGGAGTCCGTGGCACAGGCAACCATGTTTTTTCTTCACATCATACATTCCTTGATCTTGATTCTCTCACACTGTACATATTATTCCACGATACGTTGAGAGATCTAAATGATCAGATGGGCCACGGGTTTTCGGGTCACCGAGCAATCACCGAGGCCATTCTTCACAATTCCGTGGGAAAGTGCATCGCCTAAACTCACCAGAAACAACCGGGTGAAACATTGCCACAGAACCGATAAGCCACGGTAGTTGAAACATTGACCGGTCATTGCATATGGAGGCTAAGTCCTTAGGGAATGATAGTGGTTTTTCAGGAGTGGAATGTGGCATTGCCCCAGAATACGGATAAGTCGCCTCGCGCTACAAGCGGTTCAGCAAAGCCCAGCCGACGTTAATGGAAGAAGTTCCTATTACGAGTAGCGTTTCAGCCCAATGGCTGCTTCCAAGTTGAAACCCATCAGAAGACCCAGCTTGACCTCCAATGATGTTTACGATGCAACTCCAGCTACCCACACTCCCAGGCGGCGTACAGGGTGCCGTGTACACAATTGCTGCTATTGTTGCCGCTACTGTTGTGATCTCTAGACTGTACAATTATCACAAGGTACCTGGTCAATGCCGTGCTATATGTATTCCTTGCGCTGATAAGTCGTCCACCTGAGCTTGACGGAATTCCAACCGTTGGCTCAAGTGGTTGGATTGGATCATGTTGGGCTGCTCGCAAGTTCAAATCGGATGCCCACCTGCTTATTCAGGAGGGGTATAGAAAGGCAAGTGAACTTAACAGAGTCATGTTAATCCATGGTCACACGTTGCTTCGCAGTACAAAGCGTTACCGTTCAAAGTCGCAGACACCTGGCGTTGGTTGGTGCTTGTAAGCAGTCGCCAACACATTGAAGAGTTACGAAAGGCCCCCGAAGATGCGCTTTCGTTCCACGATGCAATGAACATGGTGAGTGGCTATATTTCTGTGTGTGAAACGAAGGTATGACGTTCTTCACAGATGATGAAGTTGGAGTATACCCTGGGCCGGGAGGTCATGCATAACCCATACCACCAGGATATCATTCGTGGCAATCTCACTCGCAACCTCGGCAATTTGTATCCTGAAATACGGGACGAAATTTCAATAGCTTTCGATGAGATTTTGGATCTGGGGGATTATGGTGAGCGGTACGATCCTTTTACTTCCTATCCGTTGTTAAATCAATTCAGAGTGGAAGACTGTATCTGCCCTGAGCACTATCCAGAAAGTAGTGTGCAGAGTGACCAACAGGATACTTGTCGGGCTTCCGCTATGTACATGCAACACACTTCCTTTGTCTATTTCAGGCTGCTTATTCTGGAATAACAGGCCGCGATCCCGACTGGGTAGACATCAATGTGCGATATACGGTGGATGTAGTCCAGGGAGGAAACAAAATCAGGCGTTTTCCTACTTTTCTAGCGCCGTAAGTGTCCAAGCGCGTACTGCGAGAGCCATTCTCAATGTTTGACAGAGTTGTCATGCGCTTCATGACTGATGTTCAGACCAGCAAGGAGCGTGCTATGAAGCACCTTGCTCCAATAATCGAAGAGCGAATGAAAATCCTCGAGGAACACGGAGATAACTGGGATGCAAACCCAGTTCGTTATTTCTTTAAACTTGCCATCGCTCCCATTCTGACCAGCACTTTCACAGAATGATATGCTCTCCTGGTTATTGGAGGAAGCGCCCGAGGGAGCTGAGCGTACGGTCAGGGTCTTGACCGATCGTGTGCTAACCGTCAACTTTACTGCAATTCATGTATGTCTCTGTAGCCATTCTTTTCGTTGCTCTGATTCTCAATACGATCCACCAGACAACTTCCAATGTATTTTATTTCTGCTATTTCCTCGATGATTCATGTAACTCAATCCCACTGTAGAGCTTTGCTCATGCACTCTTCTTCTTGGCGGAGAATCCTCAATATGTTCAGCCACTTCGTGAAGAGGTAGAGGCTATTGTCCAGAAGGAGGGATGGTCGAAAGCCTCCCTGGGCAAGATGCACAAGGTCGATAGTTTCATGAAGGAGAGCCAACGTATGGCTGGGCTCGGCTCATGTAGGTCGTTTATGCTTACATTCCTTTTTAAATGACCACTCACTTCAACATTGCTTTATACACAAGTGGCCTTGGTGCGGGTGGCCGTCAAGAACTTCATGTTCTCGGATGGGACGTTCCTACCCAAAGGAACGTTCGTGGCTGCACCCTCTAAGCCTCTGCACCTCGACGATGAATTTTATGAGAATGCGCGTTCATTCAATCCTTTCCGATTCTCTGATATGCGTGACGAGGATGGTGGGGAAACCAAACATCACTTCGTCTCCACCAGCCCGGAATATCTGCCTTTTGGGCACGGTAGATATGCATGGTATGAGCGCGTCTCAAAATTGTTCGTAGGTATCCGTTCTTACGCATTTGTTCCTCCGAAGCCCTGGTCGGTTCTTTGCCGCCGACGAGCTCAAATCCATGTTGGCCCATGTCATTGTGACATATGATGTCAAACTGGAAGACAACAAGCCTCGGCCTGAAGGAATACGAGATGGGCCAAGTTATTTTGTCGATCCCTCTTCCAAGGTCATGTTTAGAAGAAAATCTTATTGATACCAAAGTGTTGCAAGATCCGTCCCCTCACACTTTTTCACTGTGCCCAGTTTCCATTCGCGGCGCCTAGCTGCTCTGCCCTGCGGTTCGAAATGGTCGATGATTCATTCCGATGACTGACGTCCTTCCCCATTTCCAGTTAGTTTGCTTGATTTTATCAAATTAACGAACTCTTTCCCTCCTTCCGCCTCCCTCTCTTCCTTTACCTCCCTCTTTCCTACAATCCCTCTCTCTCCATTCCTGTCCCTCTCACTATCTGTCTCCCTATCCTTGTCTCTGTTGTATGTTGTTCACTATCTACACGCATGTGCATCACTGTTTTCGATTGTGTCTTCTGCTTCTGTCCTTCTACTATTTTATTTTCTTGTTTCTAGTAACACCGCCATGTAATTATTCTCTGAACTATCAGCTTTCGAGACGGTATTGTTGATAGATGAACACCAGCTTTTGATCAGCCGGCAGCCTATTATGTCCCTCAGAATCCTCATCTCCCATTGGTTTCCTGTCGTTGAAGACATCTCAAACTCGGATCGAAAGTGAACAAAGGTGGGGGAGCCGCTGTATCCTGGCCATTCGGTATCTCCAAGTCCACCGGCTTTCAGTGAACAATGCTTTCTGCGACCGATTCGTCGGGCACTCACTGGTGCACCGACATTATACACAGTTGGTAGAACCACCCCGATCCCCCAGGGTGACCGGTCTCTTGTCAAAGACTGGTTCGATCCATCGTTCCGCCTCCCTGTGGCACGCACTGCTTAGTACTTACGGTCAATAGATAATGGACAGCATCAGCGCCCACTGGGCGTGCGCCACGGCGATACCGTATCACACATACATATCCCTGGACCCGTAGAGAAAAGGTGTTGAAAGCATTGCCCGGAAGAAGATTCAACTGCCCCGGCTCGGACAATGTTATTTTGATCACCTTGCTTGCATCTCACCGATTCGAAACAAAATCAAACACTGCCACCATGGGTACTCCGCTCTCCTGAGAGTTACTACTACTTACTAGTCGTTTTCAAAAACCGGTCACTCGAGGAGGCTCACTATTCTTTGGGGAGTGAGATGTAGTTTTTCAGAAGTGGAACATGGCACAATTTGTCCCTGAGTCAGAATACAATAAGTAGCTTCGCGTTATTAATTACAAGCAGTTCGGCTGCAAATTTAAGCCGGGCCGGTTTCCTTCCATGGAAGAAGCTCTTATGTGTTGGGTTGACCATCGACGTCTGACATGACCATCAAATGCCTCCGCAGCAACATTTCAGCTTACATATTTCCAACGGCTCATTGTGGTTCTCCGAAGGGTTGACTACTACGTCTGACATGACCATTTCAAAGCCGGCGTGATAAATGTCCGCAGCAGTCCTTCAGCTTATTTTTGCTTAAAATCCATCAGAGGCGCCAGCTTGACATCCAGTAATGTTTACGATGCAACTCCAGCTACCCACATTTACAGGCGGCGTACCGGGTGTCGTGTACACAATTGCTGCTATCATTGCCGGCACTGTCGTAATTTCTGGGCTGTACAATTATCACAAGGTTCGTGGTCAATGCCATGCCATTTATGTTACTGGGGTTGCAGAGTCGTCCCCAGCTTGATGGAATTCCAAGCGTTGGCTCAAGTGGTTGGATTGGATCATGGTGGGCTGCTCGCAAGTTCAAATCGAATGCCCAACTGCTTATTCAGGAGGGGTACAGAAAGGCAAGTGAACTCGACAGAGTCATTTCAATTCATGGTCATACGTTGATTCGCAGCACAAAGCATTACCGTTCAAGGTCGCAGACACCTGGCGTTGGGTGGTTCTTGTAAGCAGTCGGCAACACATTGAAGAGTTACGAAAGGCTCCCGACGATGCGCTTTCGTTCCTAGATGGAGTGAACTTGGTGAGTAGCTAGATTCAATCTATGTGTGGAACGAAGGGATGACGCTATTTGCAGACAATGAAGTTAGAGTATACCCTGGGCCGGGAGGTCATGCATAACCCATATCACCAGGAGGTCATTCGTGGCAATCTCACTCGCAACCTCAGCATTTTGTATCCTGAAATACGGGATGAGGTCTCAGTCGCTTTCGATGAGATTTTGGATCTGAGGAATAATGGTAAGCGGTACGATCCTTTTACTTCCTATCCGTTGCTAAAACCATTCAGAGTGGAAGACTGTATCTGCCCTGAGCACTATCCAAAAAGTGGTGTGTCGAGTGAGCAACAGGATATTCGTCGGGCTTCCGTTATGTACACGCAACACGCTTCCTTTGTCTATTTCAGGCTGCTTATACTGGAATACCAGGCCGCGATCCAGACTGGGTAGACATCAATGTGCGATACACGTTGGATGCAATCCAGGGAGGAAACAAGATCAGGCGTTTTGCTAGTTTTCTAGCGCCGTAAGTGTCCCAGCGCGTACTGCCAGAACCACTCTCAATGTTTGACAGACTTGTCGTGCGCTTCATGACTGATGTTCATAACAGCAAGCAGCGTGCTAATAAGCACCTTGCTCCAATAATCGAAGAGCGACGAAAACTCCTCAAGGAACATGGAAATAATTGGGATGGAAGACCAGTTCGTTGTTTCTTTGAACTTGCCATCGCTCCAATTCTGACCAGCACTTTCACAGAATGATATGCTCTCATGGTTCTTGAAGGGTGCGCCCGAGGGAGCTGAGCGTACGATCAGGGTCTTGACCGACCGTATGCTAGCCGTCAACTTGGCTGCAATTCATGTACGTCTCTGTATCCATTCTTTTCTTTGCTCTGATTCTCAACACGATGCACCAGACAAGTTCCAATGTATGTTATTTCTGCTAATTCCTCAATGATCCATCCAACTCGGTTCCATTGTAGAGCTTTGCTCATGCACTCTTTTTCTTGGCGGAGAATCCTCAATATGTTCAGACACTTCGTGAAGAGGTGGAGGCTATTGTCCAGAAGGAGGGATGGTCCAAAGCCTCTGTGGGTAAGATGTACAAGGTCGACAGTTTCATGAAGGAGAGTCAACGTATGGTCGGGCTCGGCTCATGTAGGTCGTTTATACTTACACTCCTTTCCAAATCACTGCTCACTTGACCATTGCTTGATACATAAGTGGGGTTGGTGCGGGTGGCTGTCAAGGACTTCACGTTCTCGGATGGGACGTTCATACCCAAAGGAACGTTCGTGGCTGCACCCTCTAAGCCTATGCACCTCGACGACGAAATTTATGAGAATGCGCGTGTATTCAATCCTTTCCGATTCTCTGATATGCGTGACGAGGATGGTGGGGAAACCAAACATCACTTCGTTTCCACCAGCCCGGAATATCTGCCTTTCGGGCACGGTAGACATGCATGGTATGAGCGCGTATTTATTCTTGGGTATCTGTACTTACACATTCGTTCCCCAGCCCTGGTCGGTTCTTTGCCGCCACCGAGCTCAAATCCATGTTGGCTCATGTCGTAATGACATATGATGTCAAACTGGAAGATAACAAGGCTCGGCCTGAAGGAATAAGAGAAGGGCCAGGTTTTTTTGCCGATCCCGCCTCCAAGGTCATGTTCAGAAGAAAGGCTTATTGATAGAAAAGTTTTGCAAAATCCGTTTCTTCACACTGTGCCCACTGTCCAGTTCACATTCGCGGCGCCTAGTTGCTCTGCCTTGCGGTTCGGGATGCGCACGCACCTACTTTTATCTATGAGCGGCGGTTCCAACACCAGCCCTTGCAGCTCCCCATTGTACCTGACGGGCCTTCAGCGCCCGTCTCGGCTGCGGATTTCCCGTACCTTCTCCCTTCCTTCGTCACACGGCACTTTGAAGCTGTACTCGTAGAAGCCATGTACACGACATTCCCCCAATCTATCTGTCCTCTCATGCACGCACAGCAATAAGTCCGATCATCTGAAATTTACGATGGGTTGTGTCGCGATGGCTAGCTAGAAATCTCTTCCTTGACATCATCGAGAATGCCCTTGTGCACAAGCTTGTGTTGATTCCGTGTTATAATTATGGCATGTGCGTGGAACTGACCCCTTGTCGTCGTCGATTTGCCTGTGCATCTTTTATGATGACTCTGTCGGCGGCAAGTCTATGCGATTCATGTGCAAATTTGAACATCATGTTTTCTCGTCAGAGAAGGGTACCGTAATCTGTCACCAGATATCATGCTAGCACAAGAAGAAGGTTCAAATGGGTCCAGGGACCTCCAGAAGGTCTTGCTCTACATATCTCCATATATGTTGTACTTTAAATTCCACCACTTAATTGGCCACCGTCGCAGGCTTGAAATACTCGGGCAAGATATACGCAAGCTTCTGCACGTCTTCCACTTTCTGCTCCGCGCTCCGCGGCATGATTGAGAACGCCATGCTGCCACGTTCTTCACTGAGCAGGTCCAGTACCTCTTGCTTCCCCTCCCCTCCTTCCTTCTCGTTTTGTGTAGCCGATGCGGCCACCACGCGATGCAAGTCGTCGAGGATGGATGCGGCGACGCGTCGCGACGTATCCGCATTCGCGCGAAGCGTCTGCAGCACCTGCGATGCGGTGACCACCTCTGCGTACGGGCGCCACGAATCGTAGTCGGTCGCCGTCGCAATCAGGGCGTACCTATTCCCGATCACCGCGGATAGTTACGTCGGTCGAAGGAAAAGGAAAGACAGACACGTCAAAAACAAACTAATGTCGTTGTCCACGAAGGGAAACGAAATGACGCACCCGAGCTCGGCCTCGCGCGCCAACTTGGCCTCGGGTAACACACTCATATTGATCACGTCTCCACCCCAGGAGCGATAGAGCACGCTCTCGGCTCGGGTCGAGAACTGTGGGCCCTCCATGCACACAACGCATGCGTCCTTATGAAGCTCCACCCGCTGCTCCTGCTTCTTCTCTCTATCCACGTTCTCCTCCGACAACGCACGTTCGACAGCGCTCTCGAGCCACTTCACCAGTCGCCCGCTAAACGGCTCTCCAAACGCCGCATGCGCCACGATCGACGTCCCCTCAAAGAAACTCGCAGGTCTTACGCCTTTCGTGCGATCGATTATTTGACTCGGGAGCGCAAAATCGCCAGGGCGGATATGTTCGCGCAATGACCCGACGGCACTAAACGCGAGGATGGCGCGCACGCCGAGGCTTTTCAGCGCGGCGATGTTGGCGCGTACGGGCACAGCGGTGGGTGAGTGGGTGTGGTGTTTGCCGTGGCGTGCGATGAAAGCGACCTGAACACCCGAGGGGAGAGCGCAGATAGTGACCGGGGAGGAGGGGTATCCCCATGGCTGTTCGATGACGAACGACGTGATTGCGCCGATCGATAGCGTAAGGCGTCAAGTGAGCCGGGTGCAAGTCCGAATCACGGAGGGGAGAGACGTACCGTCTCCGGGTTCACTATTTTTCTGGAGGAGGGATAAGTTTATGCAATGCGAAATGGAAGCGAAAGTGGAGGATATCGATGGCTAGTCAGATGGGGATCAAAGGAGTCGCGATCATACTTACACTGTGGTAAGGTTGTCGAGATGGTATAGACCACTTCCGCCGATTACCCCAATGAGTACTGTGTATTCTGTGAGTCAGGTTTAGAGAGGGAAATGCGAGTCGTCCCACCGTTCTCGGACGCCATGGATCAGTTTAATGTTGAATGGATGGTGATGATGATGTGTTATCGGGACGATCTTATCTGCTGAATCT
Source organism: Leccinum arenicola (assembly GCA_038092295.1). Lineage (NCBI taxonomy): Eukaryota > Fungi > Basidiomycota > Agaricomycetes > Boletales > Boletaceae > Leccinum > Leccinum arenicola. The sequence goes on from JBBPQC010000733.1 coordinate 14,761, forward strand.
AAGTTAAAACGTTGATAGACGGGTGAGTGGGGTCCCGCTCGGTTTACTCCGGATACTGTCTAACATAGCCAGTATGCATACTGCATACGTAGTAGCACACCTACACCTACACCTACACCTACACCATCCTCGTCCTCCTGCCATCAATCCTCTACCCTCTCGAACCGTGACTTTTCAGTGTCATGAATTTCGTCGGCCATGGATACC
>JBBPQC010000734.1:0-14957 GCA_038092295.1 Leccinum arenicola
GTCAAGGAGGATATCGGCTCCATGAGGAAGCTCCTTGTTGATGATACGCTGGACGATCCCTGGGAAACCCGCAGCGACAGGAGGGGATGCGATGAACGAGTACAACACATCCAGCTCCATCTCTAGCAATTGCCGATGCCTGCGGGTCGATAAATAACCAATGCCGTGAATCGAACGTTGATCGGAACACACCTCGCAACAAGGCTGCACGAAATCTCTTTCAAAATGTTATGTTCCGTAAGGTTGCTCCGAATGTACACCAAGGCCTGATTGCGAAGGTTATCCAGCCCAACCTAGGAGTCATTTAATGTCTGGTCACACCGCCTGGCTGTGACAACAGATGCTAACCTTACAGGCAAGGCGATACATAGACTTGGCAGAACACCTTGGCTTCTCTAGCGAGTTCGCAGTACGTGAAGATTTGCGAGATGGCCCACCAGACGTGGCTGAACGCAGAGGCAAGAAGCTAACCTTGCCAGTAGAGAGATAGTTCAAAAGGGTGTACCACCTATGATCCAGGGAATCGCTCAGGACAACGTGGGGAGTAGACCGAAGGGCGACTCACGTTTGGAATGCAGTATCCTTGACAAGGACATGGCGGCTTCTCGAAGACCGCAGACGCAGGGTGGATGGTATCGCCGACGTCTTATCGTTTGATGTTTCTTTCACCGAGGTTTCATTGACCACATCTTTCCTCTCGAATTGTTGATCATCTTCACTTGAATGCTCGGAACTCATGAAGAAGGTATCGAAGGCATCTGAGTCTAATCGGTCGTCGGACGAGCTGAGGAAAGATATCAACTACCCATCAGACGTATGATGGTCGAACTCACTCTTCGCCATCATTGGGAACTTTTTCAACGTCATCCTTGGATATTGATGTCCTAGACTGAGCCCCCGATGTTTCGGAAACATCGTCCTCGCACTCTTCGAGATCGCTGTCGCTCCCATAACCATAATCGTCAATTCGACATTCGCTAGGAACATCATTTTCGTCCGTGAGTTCGCGCAACGAAGTGTCAGAAGGATCGATATCAGAGCTTAACACTATCGTATGCGTCGCATGAGCTCAACGATCACATCTTCGGGAAAAGGTTACACACGATCTGTGAAATATTTCGAGTTTTTGACCAAAAGATCGTTGTTTGCGCACACGACACGAGGCTTGATGATCCGACCTGATGGGGATCTCACGGAGAAGAGATGGAATTCGGTGTTGACAAGCTCCTCTCCGAGGAGGAGTTTCCTCAACAACAGTTCCAGAGATCCTGGATCCTCTGCAGCGTGACTCGGATGCGACATCGAGCCTATAGATCGAACAGAAGTCAGTTTATGCGCCAATCGTGTCGAACGAGTGGGCCCAAAACTGACAGCAGGATTTGTCTGAGCAGTTATACACTAGCTATCGTGTTAAATTTCCGACTGCCGTAGATATTATTCCTATCATCGTGCAATACGCACAACCAGGGTGAATGAAAGACATGTGCAGGATTGGGTTGACATGCCTGCAAATAATAGAAGGATTTAAAGGCTGTAGGGTGGGTAGGGGAGTGCAGATAAACCAGTGGCGAGTCGTACTGGCCACAGAACCACTAAGGTTGACGCACAGACCAGCCTGAGAACCCATGTGCGTGCTTAGTCATCCCACAGGTGGAAAGGGACTCAATGGGCGCAACATGATCGCAACTGTCATGATCCATTTGAAGAAACAGTGACTCGCCAGGCAAAAATGTGGTTTCTATCAGGTCATTCTACCGATGAGCGTCTCATGGTAGAAGTTCAACCAAACCTCGGAACTCCTTGATAATCACTTCCAAGACATCTTGTAAGTTTTCGCACCGTGCAATGATGCCTTTCAGCCACTTCCGGTGCACCTGGCCTCTGATGGCATGACGGAAGACTCATCCCACGACCAGTGGTCCCTATCCTCTGATCAAAAACTTCACCCCCGAATGGCTGACTCTGCACCCAATCGGATTCACCCATACAACCCATCCGCTTTCAAATGTTCTACTCGGAGCTCAGACTTCGCCGGAAACGGAACTAACAGGAATGGGCCACATCGAAACAAGACCGAGCCATGCAGAACACGGTCGTGTCGAAGCAACCAATGGAACCTACTCTATATTCTGGTCGTCGTTCACGGTGCTGTTTTGTGAGAAAATGATACTCACACTCACGTCCCGTACCCAACCCTGTCCAAGTTTGGAATTCGAGTATGTCTTATTTTTAAGCACCTTAACGCCATCCCTTGGTGACAGTACGCCCGCATGATGCCCGTAGCACTCTACGGGGCACAAACGACTTGCAGAGTCGTCCAAACCGGCCAAGACCAGCACAACAACCTGCCTTACAGCCAGCACTGCATGACTAGGTCAACGTTCTAAATCCCATTACTCGCAGCGTACAGCTAGACCCATATCTGCAGCACTGCTGTAATATTCCCCATATGATCACCTTTGGCATCGCGCTAAGCCCTAGCGGTCACGTAAAACTCGCGAGACTCGGACGCGACGCCGCCTACTTTGCACGACCAGCGACGCATCCTCCGGTGATGCAAATGCGGATCGAATGTGTCACGGACGATCCATTGCGTCATTTCCCCTGGCCGATCGAGATTCGGAATGCAAGGGGATCACGTGCGGGGACGTCTTTCAGCCATCTCCCGTCACTTCCTGGAGCATGTCTCCGAGAAGGAGTACAACAGCTGGACCGCCCGACCCAAAAAAAGTAGCTGCGCGAGCATACAATGCGAGGGTAAGCACACTCCGCGACCCCGCTAGACCAAGCAACGTGACCGGACCGGAGGACGGGCTGCGGCGGATCGACTACATTGGCTCGCCGGAAAGGGTGATCTTCCGCGGTTTGGAACAAGCTTGCGCGACAGTGGATAACACGTGGCTCATTATCTGGGCAGTGCAAGGAGCAAGGCGTCTTATTTTGGCGGAGATCTGGGGAACAAAATGTAGACTTGGTCGATTTCGTTTACTCATTGTCGTTACATTCCAGTCGCTCCTCCAGCGTTACAGTGTATCGTAGGGCGGCGCATGGTCATATTATTGACAGGATTTCTGTATGGACTTGGCTACATCTTGCGTAGTAGAATGGTCGCGTTGCGTCACTGTGATACGAGCAGATACCAATCGACCTACGGTCAAGAACTCCAACTTTCTACGCGTCAACGTCCTCGCAGTTGCAGGACTCGGAAAGGTATGCTGCGGCGTTGGATTAAAGGTAGTTTAGAAAGTTGTGCTATCATGGCCGTCTGTGCGTGTCGAACTTAGTTTGCTAACCTGAAGTGAGGGGAGGAAAGCATGTAAATGAGTATAGACGTAGTTACATGAATGGATCGTGCTAAGAATACGACGGGATGGGCGAAACCGCAGGTTTCCGGCCCGGGACTGCCCGATCTGTCGGGTGAAGCAACTTGCTGTGTGGGTGGGATGGGACACCGAACAGCAATGCTTACGCCTTGACGAGAGTCGAGCGGAACAGCCTCGGACAAAACTATAGGCGAGAGGTTTGGACGGGTTCTGTGAGGGGAGTGGCGGGTGGGTGCGCAAAAGAACGACTAAGCTAGTGAGCAGAGCTGCGAGGCAGCAAGTCAGGTAGCTAGGGACAGCGAAGTGGACAAGAGCAAGAAAGATGCAGCGCCACTTCGCTTCTCACGCGCAGACTAAAACCTACGCGCCTCGCATTGCCTAGGCCACCATCTGAGCACCCGAGCATCACCCATTGTTATAGACTAGATGGACATCGAATGGGACGTTTTCATTCTTCTTGAATGGCGTCCAGTCACTGGCAGTGGCACATACTAGCCTCATCTGAGTCATGGTAAGTAAGTGACTCAAGCCTCGAGGCTACAACGCCGCAAGGAACACGTAATCGTTTCCTGGGCCCTTTGACCCTGTACTCCCATTATCTTGCCAGCACCATCGGCGTCTGAGTTCCGTGATCAATGGATTCCGCACAAGAAGGCAAGTTCCTTGTTATTAGAGATTACCCGGGCCTGCAATAACTCTTTGTTGACTCCAAGCTCGCTCGAAAATAACTGAAATTGATTGTCACGGTGGTCAAGCAGTATACTCTACATTCTTCACTGCCGATGGCAAGCACGTGTTGAGCGGCGGTAAAGACGAGATGATTCAACGACGGCAGACAAATGGCGGACGTGGGGTTGGCACAGCCGCAATTCAAGCAGGGGCTGCAATCTATGCAGCCGCGCTGTCGATGGATTGCAAATGGCTGGTGTGCGGGTTGAACTCACAGCCGTATGTCAGGGTGTGGAATGCGGAAACTGACACAAAAGTTCTGGACATCGCGGATCACACAGGCGCAGTGTTGTCAGTTGATATTTCTTACAACTCGACGACATTTGCCACGGGTGGGTCAGACAGTTGTGCATTTATCTGGAGCACTTCTACAGGCAGACAACTCGTGGGCCCACTGAAGCACAACTCCAGAGTGGTTGCAGTCCGGTTCTCTCCGGATGCCCGCCGTCTCGCCACTGCGAGCCGAAAATCAATCAGAATCTTCAACAACGACGATGGCCAACAGTTGCTCGACATCCCGTGCTCATTCGAGCAGATCATATCCTCACCACTTGCCTGGTCAGCCGATGGTTGTCAAATTTATGCTGCCTCTCGGCCGTCCAACGAAGCCAAGTGTTTTGACCCAACCTCGGGGTCCTTGCTCAGTACATGGCCTCTTCCTACCAGTAGCAGTTCCACGCGTCTCTCTTCTATTGCAGCATCATCCAACCAAAAGTTCATCGCCGTCACCAGAAGCACCTCGCTGTCTTTTCATGATGCCTCGACATACGAGCAAATTGGTCCTATAATAAATCAAGCCAGTGATATCTACTCCATGACGCTCTCCCCTGAGGGCGCCTACGTTGTCACCGGTGAAACAAACGGGAAAGTCACCGTGAGGAGTCTTCGTGGTGTCCTTCCGGAATCGTACCTTGCAGGAGATGTAAGTGTTTCTACTGCTAAACGTTGACAAATCTCAGCATGAAATCTCCTACAGTTTCCTCAGCGTCGTGAGCGTCTTAAATGGTGTTGATTTCCCCATTCGTGATCTGTTTGTATCAGAATTTCCACTCATGCAAATCAGCGAAGAGACACTTGAAGCTTGGACTCAGGGCGACTTGACTCGCACGGAAAAGGTCTTGACAGAAAAGATCCTAGATATTCAGGATACTTCTCGTCATTCGCAGTGCCTCGCTCACCGGTCCCTTGTACGGTCCCGTCTGAAGCAATACAACCTAGCTATAGATGATGCGAAAAAGGTAGCCTTTCGATTGTCTTTGGTCTCGTCACGCGTTAACTTTCGCACACCAAGTCTATCGAGGTTAAGCGGTCCACAATCGGTCAGATTGCAATGACAATAGCCCGCGCAGCCAATGGCGACCACGACGCTGCCATGCGTGTCTTTGACCTCGTGTTCACAAATGGTTCCTTGCCTGAAAGCAATTTTGTTTTGCTTATCAAGGCACGTGTCTACTGTTCTCGTCTCTAATTTCATTAACGCTTGGCTTCATGCAGGCCATCGTCCTGTTTCAGTGTGGACGACACGATGAAGCTATTTCGCGAGTCGAAGACTTGATCGATGCTATGGATGACAAGACTATATATATCACAGTCCGGGTATGTAAATTCCAGGAATACTCACCAGCATGAAATGATGAACGCTGTGGTCGTATTCAGGCCCGAATGTACATCATACTCACAGACATGTCATTGGAGGAAGGAGACCACGAGCAGGCTGCGGAATGGCTCAGGCGCGCAGGGGAACCTGAACCTGTTGTCCCTCAAAATTGTCCCGAACTGGTCGTCATCTCACTTGTAAGCTACTTACTCTTACTCCATCTTCAACCTGACCCACAGTATTCGAAAGATTTTTGGATGGAACTTGGATGACCTCGATATTGAAATCCAGCAGCACCTTCAGCAATGCATGAACATGTTAGAAGACATCGGCGACGTATCGATGCGGTCTAAGAATGCAGAAGAGGCCATTGCACGCTACTCTGCTGCATTATATTTAAATCCTTTGAATCCCGCGGGTCTCCTAGTCAAACGAAGCAAAATTCGCGCGACAATGCTGTTGTGGGAGGATGCACTGAAAGATGCTGATGACGTATGACTTTTTTATCATTCTTATGTTACAACACTGAGTTTCGACCACTCAGGCAATCGAGGCAGACCCCCAGAGTCCCTGGGGATACGAAAGAAGGCATGCCGCGCTGCATGCTTTGGAGCGCTATGATGATGCGGCTGATACAATGAAACAAATGATTGCTCTCGAGCATCACTGCGTAGATGCAGCGTTGTGCCAACTGCTTGAAGAGCTGATGGCTTGTTCGGGCGAGGCAACAGTGCTTGCCTGGACGGGAGAGTCTTCATCATACAACAGCTGTATCCCAGTCTCCCTTGCCTTTCATCCTCAACCCCCCCAAGCTTCGCTCGCCATTGAAGATGCCGAAATGCATTGGCGCATCTCGGAATTGAGAAGTGCAATGTCTCAGACAGAGGCAATGACTGTCTATGACCGAGTCGTGCACCTTCCATTCGCGCGATTTTCCCATCGGAGACTATACCTCCCATGTATCTTGTTCCCAGTCAAGAAGCTCGTTGAGAAACTTGATGCCAAGATCAACGAAGGAAAGTGCTTCGGTGCTCGGGTGTCGGGGATCGGCCAGGTGGAATTTCGGACGTCGGACACGCTTTCATTGGCAGAGCCGCGCAAGCTCGTTTTTGCCCATCCCTGGATCAGCGACTTGCGTAGTCCACTCGACGAGGTCGGTTGGGGAAGCTCATCGGATAGCGGCGATGAGTCGGAGTCGTGGTCTGGTTCAGAGGCCGAAGAAAACTCTCAGTCTCGAGCTGCGGCCGCTCCTGTCTTGTATGACGGACCCGTTGCCACGATGGATGACTATACTCGCGCGTTGCAGCTCGTCGTCCATCTGCAACAGCCATTCCATGCTCTTCTGCTGGAGCAACAATCGCACGGTTCGGAGTACAAGCGGGTCGCTGCTGAGCACGAGATCGTCTTGCCAGGGCTTGAACGCCATATCAGCTCTGCCAAGGATATCCGCGTCGGTATCGTAGAAATATCGTAATGCAGCAGCGCGGGTGACATATGCTCACAATCCATTGGCCTCGCTGACTTTGTTCTCGCATGTACACATATTCGAGCCTTTCATGGTAGTTTTTGCTGTTATCGCACACCTCTCTGCAGCATCATCCTGTTAAGTAACTAAGGGAAAAGGGGGGAATCAGAAACCAAGGACTAGAGTCGCAGGCCCTCATAAGTGCTCCTGATGTAGTCTACGCAAATCAATTGCTAGTAGTACCCATCACTTCCCTCGTCTCCATCATCATAGTTGTCCTCCTCATACTCATACTCATCCACGTCCACCTCGTCCTCATATTCGACTTCGTTTGCCTCTTCCCCGTTCACCTCGTCCTCATACTCGACCTCGCTCGCCTCGGCCTCATCCTCATTCACCCCATCCTCATACTCGATCTCATTCGCATCGACTTCATCCTCGACCTCGACCTCGACCTCATACTCATCATCCACCTCGTCGTCCCCATTCACCTCGACCTCGACCTCATACTCGACCTCGTTCGCCTCGTCCCCGTTCACCTCGTCCTCATACTCGACCTCGTCCGCCTCGACCTCATCCTCATTTACCCCAACCTCATTCTCGATCTCATTCGCATCGACTTCATCCTCGTCCTCGTCCTCATTCACCTCGACTTCATCCTCATCCTCGTTCGCATCGACTTCATACTCGTCCTCATACTCATCATCTACCTCGTCCTCTTCCTCATACTCTTCCTCTGCCTCTGCCTCTGCCTCTTCCTCCTCTTCCTCCTCTTCCTCATTTCCGTTCACCTCTTCCTCTTCCTCTTCGTCCTCATTCATGTCCCATTCAAATTGTATTAAATTGCCGGGTACTGCCTGAGGAGGACTATGGAGGGGAGGGAGGAGGGGAGGAGGAGGATTGAGAAGAGCAGGGTTGAAGAGAGCAGGGTTGAAGAGAGCAGGGTTGAAGAGAGGATGGTTAAGGAGAGGGGGGTTATGGAGAGGAGGACCGAGGGGATCAGAATTAGTAGGGGGAGGAGGGAGGGAGGGAGGAGGATTGGAAGAGCTACCAGGACAAACGGCTGAGGGGGGCTTCGGTAAAGGAGGCTGAGGGGACGCGAGGGAAGGATTGGGAGGCGTTAATGTTGATGGTAAAGGATGTCGCTCCTTCAGGAATCTTCCATGGATGTCAAGAAGGACATCGGCTCCATGAGGAAGCTCCTTGATGTGCTGGACGAACGCTGGGAAACCCGCAGCGACAGGAGGGGATTCGATGAACGAGTACAACACATCAAGCTCCATCTCTAGTAATTGCCGGTGCCTGCAGGTCGATAAACAACCGATGCCATGAATCGACCGTTGATTGTAACACACCCTGCAACAAGGCTGCACGAAATCTCTTTCAAAATATTGTGTTCGGTAAGGTTGCTCCGAATGTACGCCAAGGCCTGGTTGCGAAGATTATCCAGCCCAACCTAAAAGTCATTTAATGTCTAGTCACACCCATTCGACTGTGACAAGAGATGCTGACCTTACAGGCAAGGCGATACATAGATTTGGCAGAACACCTTGGATTGTCGAGCGAGTCCGCAGTACTTGTAGATTTGCGAAGTCGCCCACCAGGCGTGGCTGAACGGAGAGGCAAGAAGCCAACCTTGCCAGTAGAGAGATGGTTCAAAAGGGTGTACCACCTATGATCCAGGGAATCGCTCAGGACAACGTGAAGGTTAGACAGAGGGACGACTGACGTTTGAAATGCAGTATCCTTGACCAGGACATGGCGGCTTCTCGAAGACCGCAGACGCAGGGCGGCCCGGGACGGTGTCGCCAATGACTTATCGTTTGGTGTCTCTTTCACCGACGTCTCGTTGATCGCGTCTTTCCTCTCGAGTAATTGTTCATCTGTACTTACTTGAATGCTCAGAACACGTAAAGAAGGTATCGGAGGCATTTGAGTCAGATTCGTTATCGGACGAGCTAAGGGAAGATATCAGCTCCTAGACTGAGGCTCCGATGTATCAGAAACAGGGTTTTCGCACTCTTCGAGATCGCTGTCGCTCCCATAACCATAATCATCAATTCGACATTCGCTAGGAACGTCATTGTCGTCCGTGAGCTCGCGCAACGAAGGGTCAGAAGGATCTATATCAGAGCTCAACACTATCGTATGCGCTGAATGAACACGACGATTACATCTTTGAGTGACAGTTACGCACGATCTATGAAATATTTCGAGCTTTTGGCCAAAAGATCGTTGTTTGCGCAAAGGACACGAGGCTTGATGATCCGACCTGATGAGGAGGATCTCACGGAGAAGAGATGGAACTCGGTGTTGACAAGCTCCTCTCCGAGGAGAAGCTTCCTCGCCAACAGTTCCAGATATCCTTCTGCACCAGGATTCGACATTAAGCCTATAGTTCGAACAAAAGTCAGTTTAAGCGCTGAACGTGCGAATGGGCTCAAGACCTACAACAGGATTCGTGTGGACAATTGTACACAAGCTATCGTATGATGTTGCCGACTCTCGCAAATGTTATTCCTACCGTGCAATACGCACAACCGGGGTGAATGGAAGACGTGTACAGGATTGTGTTGACATACCTGCGTCGGACTACCCCTCAGGCCTCAATATCGGAGGACGATGGATGGATTGAAAGGCTGTAGAGTGGGTAGGCGAGTGTAGATGTGGTTTGCCACAGACACAGGGTTGCGGCAAGTCATGCCGAAGCGCCTTGATCAAAATGCTGAAGTAAGCAAAAAGTAAGACAAGATATTTGCAAAGAGACATGATGCATGGATAGTCTAGTCACCGATTGCACGCGGATGACTTGTCCGAAGGGCGTCGAAAACTTGGGACCAACTCACGAGAATGGCCATCAAATAAATGGTAAAGCTACAAAGAATAGCAATGCACGGCGCGACGGAACCGAACCCGACGCAGGTCACCAGATATAGTACGCCCATACCTCTTTACCCCCGCATCACAATATCTCTACGACCTTCGTATGTATATCCCGCACCAAATCAATCTGCGATTCTAATCCCGACACACTGATCGCATGCTCGGCTGCGACGCGCTTATACTCCCCGTTCACCTGCTGTTGGAGCAACAGCGCCTCGAATGGCAGGCTCAGACGAACCATCACCCGCAACGCCCTCACATAGTCCGGCTCCGAATAATTGGCATCGGGACCACCAGCACCGGAATCGGAACCACCACCAGCAATGTCGCCTCCGCTCCTGCCCCCACTCCCACCGCCTTCGTCGCCGTCACAGTGCGACACACCCGCCCACGTGTCTTCCCCATACGGATCGCGCAGCTCGCTGATCCACGGATGCACGCACAGCAACCTCCCCGGCTCTTTCGGCGACAGCTTGTCCGCCGTCCGAAACTCCACGCTCCCGATACCCGCCACCCACGCGCGATACAGAATGTCCTGCTCGCTCCCGCTTCCAGCGCCTAAACCGACGCCAACGCCAACACTTGCACCTTGTTCAACGATCTTGACGACCTGGAGCCTCTTGACCGCAAACACGATACACGGCAAGTACAACCGCCGATGCGCGAACCGCACGTAATGCAGACCGGCGATCCTATGGTACACGGCCATCGCGTCCGTCCAAGACATAGAAGGCCTCAGGGCTGCCGCGCGCGCGTCTATCTCGGTGTCCTCGAGGGCGAGCATCGCGCGAGGAAGCTCGGTGTACACATCGAGGCTGGCCGGAAGGCAGCTGTTGTACTGCGATGACTTGCCCGTCCAGTTAAGCACCGACGCGTCACCCTTGCCACCCGTGATCTCGCTGAGCAGGCGTCCAAGTGCGTCGTTCCCTTCTCCGTAGTGCGGCTGGATGTCGCTTTTGAAGATCCCGATCAAAGAATATGCAATATCTTCCTCTCTTGTCGCGTCACGGGTTGAGGCTAGCCGAAGTCTTTGTCGGATGCTGAGATCATCAGGATGGAAAGAGATGATAGTCTTGCGAGCAATGCCAATAGCATTTGCCAGCTCTTGCATGATCTCGATGGACTCCTTGTGGTTAGGGCGAGTGTCGCCGAGATATGGATTCCAGTTGCGATCGTAGAACCGGATCACCTTGGGTGCGAGAAGTTCTTGTGCAGTCCAGGCCCGCGTCATCCAGATGCTGTCCGTGAGATTGCCTATCACCGACGGAGAGTCTACGCCCGCAAGGAGGACGAACGTGGCAGCGGAAGCTTCGTACCACTTATACATCATCTTGAGCGACTGGCTCAACACCGCGCTGATCGTTTTATCAATACAGCACGTGTCCGACCATGCCCATCGATATCCGTCCTCCTGGACCACCTCACAGAATTTCCGCAATTTTACATTCAGGGGCGACGATGTATCCAGATCCCAGACCGAGTTGGCCGACTTGACTTGCTGGTACGATGGCTCATCCCCTTCCCAGACGTGCGAGAATGTCACGTAGTTGAAATATTCTCCCACTACTCGGAGGATCAGTCTGTCATCCAACTCCAATGTCATAGAAGACATCAGTTCCTTGAACTTGGGATCCAACTTGAATATATGTGCTCGCTCCTGTTCATTGCACAGAAAACCAGTCTTGACATCGATAACGACCATCGGACAAATTTTCAGGACGCTGCGAATGGCCTTGTCAATGGCCGTCTCCAACCGAGCAGGCGAAACATAATTCCTGCTCAACCCTGCACAACGTAAGTCATTACATTTCCATCACTCCACTCCGGAAAGGTGACACTCACGACGGATGTCGTGATCGGGGGAGCTTTGGATGAGAGATTGCATGCGGGTGTACGCCTCGACAGCTTCGGGGTAGCTCTGCAGAGCATGCAGCGCCGCGTGCTTGCTTTCGTATCCCCAGGGGCTTTGAGGGTCAGCGTTGATTGCCTGGGTGGCAAAATGAAGGATTTTCAAGTACGGGAGGTGCGAAAAAACAATACCTCGTCTGCATCGTTCAACGCGTCCTCCCACGACAAAGACATTGCTCGGGCTTTGCTTCGCTTAACAAAAAGACGCGCAGGACTGGATGGATCGAGGGACAATGCAACAGAATGGTATCGAATAGCTTCTTCCGGATTCTTGGACTGTAATGCTGCGTCACCAGCGACTTCGAGTGGCTTTATACATTCATGAAGCCGCTGCTGAATGGTAGCAGCAAATCCGTCGAAATCCCACCCAAAGATCTTTTGAATCACGTTGGCGAAATGTACAAGAGCTCGAAAAGATGGCTCACGAGTAAGATGATTACGAGGTGGGTGCTTTTGGGAATTGGGATAGCTTCCCGTGCACGTGTAAGCAACTCCACGGCTCGTTCGTGGTCTTCGTCATTCAGTGACATCTCTGCAAGTTGGAGATACATGTGACCCTGAACAAGACCTGGTTAACCTTGTGAACCAAAGACCACACAGTCTACGTACCCGGAGAGTGGCATACAGCGACTTGTTATCCACAACTTTGATCAAGTCATCTACACGCGAAACAGCATCATCGTGCTTGCCACATTCAAACAGGATGATAGCCTGAAGTACAAAGTCGGTAGGGGCAGCGAAGAAATCTGTATACACATACTTTGATCAACAAGAGAAAATTGTTTTCAATCGAGAGACCATCGGTAAACACCAGGTCGAAAGCACGGATGGCCAACTCGTGCTCGCAGTTGGAGACGTAGGCCATTGCGTGTGCAATGTGACCGATGACAGATCGCTCAATTTCGATGGACTTGGTATATGACATGGTCAACGATGGGAGGAAGGATGAGGTAAATATACCTTTTCAGCATCGTCCACGGCTTTGAGAGGCTGTTTCAAATGGCACCGCACGAGAGCACGGAGAGCAAGTATGCGTGACTGGTCACAAGGCTCCGAACACTGTAGGACTTCTTCTGACAAGAGTTGCTCGGATCGAATCAATTCGCCCTGCATCCACGAGTCGTATGCAGCATTGCTGAGAGAGGTGAGCGGCAGCTGTGAAGCTGCGAGAGAAATTAGAGAAATTAGAACAAACAATGAATAGTCGCACGCATACACTCACGTCCGGAGGACAGAAGCGGAGCATCATCGATTTATCTGTCAGACTACCAAGATTGACGAACGCGAAAACTCACGTCTACCGGAAGGTACGAATCCGGAAGAAGATCATGAAGATTCCGCAATGTTATCTTTCCGCTTTCTTCACCGGTTGCAACGTAATCTTTGTTGGGAGATAGCGCGACGGACCATACTCTGCTTTTGTGCTCGACGACGGGTCCGATTTTCTGGTGCGTGGCGACATCGCCAAATGACAGCGTTCTGTTTGCTACGACGACGACAAACCTCTGATTTCGCGAGAGAGCAATGGAAGAAGGAGAGTACGACGTGTCGCCGGGAATGGACCAAGAACCGAGCAAGGCTCCCGAAGACGCGTCAAAAGACTTGGCTCCGCTGGACGAGACAACAAAAAGTCGTTGGCCATCGTCTGACCAGACTAGCGGAGAAGACGACCACGGCTTGAACTGGCACGGAATTTCGCGCAATTGATGTCCGTCGTCGCTGTCGAGAATCCGAATCGACTTGACGCTGGCCGTAGCGAGCTCGGCGCCGCTGGGAGAGAACCGCACAGCCACTACCCCAGCGTCGTGCCGGATCGGCCCGACAAGCCGCTCCCCCGTTTCCATGTCCCAAACGAACGTCTGCTTGTCCACCCCGCCCGTCGCGAATTTGGTCCCGTCCGAGGAGACGTCGACAGAGAAGACAGCGTCGCTGTGGCCGTGGATTTCTAGCACCTTTTCGTGAGTCTCCGCGTCCCACACCCTCACCTGCGCCTTGCCAGTGGGAGCGCGAAGCCCGCACACCACCCGTCTGCGATCCAGCGAGAGCGCAACAGCCGTGATTGCTCCGCCGTGTGCTTGAATAGCCTCGCCAACCTCGTTTCCATCATCCACTCCCCATCGCCGAAGCACTCCTTCGTCACCCGCGCTCAGCAGCTCCTGGTCGTCCTCACTGGCAATGAAGGTGACGGAACATATTTTATGCCCACCATTGATTTCAGTCACCTTCGGGCGTTCTGAAAGTCATAATGATGTAGCAGCCATCATGAGATAATCACTTGGCGCGTACCTTTCGTAGCTGACCGCATATCCTTCCACGACAGCAAGATTCAAGATTTTTGGCAAGGGCACTGGCCCGGGCGTGAGATGCGTTCGGCGCTTGTTCCTTATCGATAAATCGCCATAGCAATTTCGGGCGCTTATCCCCATACACACACAATCCCGGGTGCAGCCGATGCGTCCCTCCACACCACCATTCATTCAAGAACGATGCCTCTGTACAAGCCGCAAGATGTTCCCCCGAGCGCATCAAGTTGACGAGTGAGCTATGTATTATGGATGGTCCTGGTTGTCGATATTCTGATCTTTGCAACGTGCGCGACGATCTCACGCAAACAGTGTCATTCTTTTTCGTCGGCTTCTTCAGGCAGCACGAGGTTCAGTCACATGTTACTTCCCCCCCACCAAGCAGATCGGCATACAAGAACTTGGTATCAAACCAGTCAATATGTACTACTCAATAGCACCCATCACTGCGCTCGGGTCTCAACAGGCGATTCAATCGCGGCGCTTGGAAATCACATTGTCGCAGGGGCTGTTTGTGCAGCGCTCGAAGTCACGCAAGCTTCGTAATAATCAATAGTTCGCGGTTTGCGAGACCCACTCGATGAGTTCCCTTTGACCGGGTGCACGTCCGAAGATGGTGACGACAAGGAATTGGAATCTGATTAGGAATCCTGGTACAAGTCTATGCATATTGCCTGCTGTACACGTTGCTGCAATCGTGAAGTTCCACCTCTTTCAGAGCTGAGCGGTGGCACAGGTAGTAACGCTCT
>JBBPQC010000735.1:0-14954 GCA_038092295.1 Leccinum arenicola
AGAGGACAAGCTCTGGCCAGATGCACTGTGTGCCCTGAGAGTTACGTTGGGAACGAGCAGGCGACCTTCGGCACCGGGCTTTACGAGAGGAGTCTCTCGACGGCGACGAGAGGATGTGGACGTGGGAGACAAGGGAGGAACCGAGTGGCCGGTAGAAGCAGTGTTTGGGAAGAGGGTAGTTCGGGACTCGCAACGCCGAGACAGAGGCAGGGAATATTTAGCGTAGAGTTCGTCGGTGTATGACTGACTGGAGCGGGGTAAATGTTGGGGCGACCGAGACTGCGCAAGGAAAGACGAGCATGAAGATGCGGTTACTTCGCTTGACGTCCACTGTACACCCCTGCTCGAGGTAGCGGTAAAGGAAGGTTTACATGCGGCACCCACGGTAACCATGGAATCTGAGCGAGGAGAAAAGGAATAGACAGATTCGCGCCAAGCGTCGCTACCGTCTGTCCAGCCTGGTATTGGTTTCTGGGGCGGAGGCAATTCGTTTCTTGAGTTGACACGTTTGGTGGCAGGGTCGGTACAAAGGGCAGCCTGGATTCGCTTAGCGGCCATCATAACACCGCCTTGGAAGTCGTTGCGGCACTCGGACTCGGCCGGAGAGGTGGATTGTGCAAGACGGATGGGTGGCGGGGGAGGCATTGGTGGAAAGTCGTAAATAGCGGCAAGCGTAGCGATGCTGGGGGAAAGGGGTGCGATGTCGGAGGAGGATGATAGACAGGAGTCGTAGGATGAGCCGCTGGTGGACTCGTCCTCTGAATCACATGATAGTGGGCGTTCATAGGAATTATGGGGCACGGGAGGCATAGGGGGAGAGGAGCGGTCTGGATGGTAATTTATGGGGAGAGCAGCATTGAATCTGCTGAGGTCGGCCATTCTGCAGTCGTCTGAACAGTAGAGGGGTATGGGACCCTGATCGATCACGGTGCGGAGCTTTGTTGGTTGGATGGGCTTTGTTTGCGACTGGGGCTGGGAATGCGGGGGAGATGGGCGGGTCTTGTTGACTGCGACGTTGGAGTCTGAACGTTTGAGGGCGCCGTTGGGTTTGACGCGGCCGGTCCCCTGTACGAGGCCGCTGGCCTTGGGACGGATGGTGCCCGACTTTGTTCGGGAGGGACGTGTGGCGAGGTCTGGTTGTTGCATTTTGGGGGCTATAAAATGGGTGAGGAGGGGAGAGCGGGGGAGGCGGTGTAGTGCTTACGGGAGGCGGGGAGAGGATGGTCTTGCGGTACGGTGAAGCGCTTTGGCATGATCTGCCTGTCGCAAGCGGGGCACCAGGCGTCGTCGTAGTGTATGTCCATGAGAGGAGAGAGGAAGGGGAGAAGGGATATATAAGGGGGAGGGGAGGGACAATAGCGGGTGAGACAGAGAGAGAGAAGAGAAAAAAAGACCGCGTCCTTAATATCTGATTTGTCGATTCACATTTTAGCGGCATCCCGGATTCCCCGAAATATAAAATAAAAAAATGCGCCCTTTCTTGTTTACAAGTTCCGTTATGAGCTTTGATTACTAATCATCAGCTACTCGTCTCAATCGGCAAGCCAACCGCGGGTCCTCGGGTGGTTCATCTTTTCCTTTTATGGAAATTACATGCTGTTGCGTGTGTCAAAATCCCACACTGATCCTGCACTCGCCACTCCTCGCCGCCCCGTACACGCACCGGCCCGTGTGTTGCGCCCTGTCTCACACACCGTCCCCGCCCATGAAACTAGCGCCACCGGTAATTCCCGCTTCCCCCGCTCGTTCCCCCCGCCGTCCATCCCTGCCCACCACTATCACCACGTGCCCAATCCAATTCCTCATCTATATCTGAATCCCCGCATCCACCTTTCCACCTTTCCCATCCTTTCCAACCCGTCCGCTTCGGCTGCTGAGCTCATTCGCTTCCTTCGCAACCGTCTCTCTCGTCCGTCGGGTCCCTCTTCCTCTCCCGCCCCCCACCCGTTCCCAGCTTGCCCTCCCTAACCGAGCAGGAACAGCTCTCATCAACGGCTACGTCACTAACCGCATGCTGATATAAGTGGCGTCCCCTTGTATCTCCCAACTAATCTCACATGTACAGTATACTATCTTTCGTACATGGCGTCCAACCGCCTTCCAAATTGTATTTTGTCATCTTCTAAATCAATGTGATTCGTCTGTACTGTTCCCCGCACTTCTTCGGATCCGGCCATCACAGTCAGTGTTGCACATCCTATGTTCCCCGCGCCCAAACACATAGCCCAATCCGGGAAAATGATGGGTCTGACGAATCAATACTTGCCTCCGTGCCCGTCGCATCTCCTGTGAACCGTGGTTCTCCAAGGGAACTAATCCATTTTTAAGCAAATGCGCATGGACCACCGATCAATATCTTCTCACTGGCCAGATTCTCCAATTCGTCAGCTATTCCGACGGACCTCCCCTCGAATTATCACAACGGGCGACCCATGTGCTTCTCGCATGCGAGTTCAAAACCCTATCCAAAGGTTGACAATCCTCATCGGAGCCACGCACGCCAAGAATAATATTATCGAACACCATACATGATAGCGCGACCCAAATTCCCAGACACAACCTCGTTTCAACACAACCTCCATTGAGAAACTCGCCTCGGCCATCTGCACTTGGGGTACTTATCCGCTTCCTGTCATTCTCTGCCCCCGTCCGGCACGCCTGTCTCCGGGCCCGGGATCACAGCCCTCTGTGATGTCCAGTGCCTGCCCAGGATCCTTGGTCATTCATTGATTCATGCACATAGCTTTACTCTACCGTTTGTGCTCGGCGGAGGTAACACTCCGGCCAATCCGTCAGCAAACCAAAAACACCTCCGGATGGACCAATGGGCATTGACTGGGTCTTAGAGCGTCTTCGTTGATCCGTGGCTCTCGGTTTAGGGACGCTCGGACAAGTTGACAACACAACCTCCACAATCCATCCCACAGCATCATCGCCGTGAAACATTGCCCCTGGCCTCAGTTTGTTACGTTAATCGTATCTGTGAGACTGGCTTCCCAGCCCAGTTGAGATGCGCCGGCAAGTCAACCTGGACGCGGGTAGAGTGGGAGTCATCGCCATCATCGTATTGACGCAAAGAATCGCACTTTGGAGCAGATAAACTTTTTGCGTGTTCACATCATCATACGTCATACGTCTCTTGACTGACCATGAACCTCGAGCTTTCAAGGGAGGGGGGAGGGGACGACGTGCTCCAAATCCGAGGACATCAATTCACCGTGATTACGGATCCAATGGTTCCACGTACTGGTGGGTCTGAATCCGGGGACCGGCTGTCCAATTGCACACCGACCTGAATGCACATACACAACCGCATTGGGGGGTTGCTGCGGCCGATGCTGTCGGAGATGCTAAACCTCGTTTGGCTAGCCACGTACTGTTTCTTGAATAATTTGGTGAAGTACACCAAACCTAATTGTGATTAGCTTGGTACTAAATTAAATAGTGTGGGCACTGGAGGACGTCCGTCGTTCATAGAAAACGGGAATTTTCGTAAATATACTACAGGCGAACAAACGTACATACATGGTAAGGAACTTTTCATCTTCAACTTATTACCATATGTAAGTACCAAACCCCGTCCGTTGTGTGCGGTGCACTTAAACCCTTCTGGATGAAGTGTGCCTTGTAGGTTCCAATACTGGGAAATCTCGCGCACGGTGATCGGGATCAGTTTTTACGTGGAGAAGTAGGTCCGACGCGATGCCAGCGATAGTTCACAAAGCGACGAATTCAAGACCTGATTTGTTAAAATTTCCTTGGACTGAGATGATCATGCACCATCGATAATCGCGAGGTCAAGCTCCCGGCTACAAGAGGCTCATACAAGTTACTAGTGTCGAGTTCGATGCCCTGTGTTGTCTGTCTAATAAGCTTGGTGTCTGGTGGATTGGCTCTGAAACTCTCCGACGTCCGCTGCGACATGGCATTCAATTTGCTTTTGGCGGACCTCCACACATTCAACTAGCGACAACCACTGTGGCATCGCTTCGATGTGGACTTGCCGAAATTAGTGAGGGGGCGAGCAGTGGAGACCTATTCCGACCACGCAGGGCCATCGCGACAAAAAAAAACCACCCCAGAACGGTATTGGACGTCGGATTTCTCAACGCAATTCGCTGGGGCTAGCCGCGCACGCGGCAACTGCTTTTGAGAGTTTTAGCCTTTTTTCGATTCCCGGCCCGATCGGACGCGACGAGTTGTCCGTGCCCCATCGATCTTGTGGCCACTCACCCCAAGGCAAGTGATCATCACCGCCGTCCGCTCAACGCATGTCTGCTGAGGATCTATGCGACCCTCTCCTTGCTAATTAGGTTTGACACGGTTGTTGGGCGTTGTTCCGATAGAATCGAGCCCATCGGCAAGTCATCGTCCGTAGTCCCCGCTAGTTCTTCAAACTGTCATCAACCGACATGTCAACGAACCACGGGTCGCTCCTCCCTCGCGACATCAGAGCCTTCCTTTCGAATTACCCGGGGATCCAAAAATCGGATCCAACCAGAGATCCTTCGGGCAACCATCTTTTCTACCTCAACCGGCTTCGATGTCGACCCGATAACTTGCTGATAGAAGAAATACACTCCAAGTGAGTAGCTGGGTGCTCCACGATTTCCCATCCAGACAAGAAGGGGACTGTAGATGGTACGCCGACTATGACGAACTGGAGCAAAATCACGCATACATACAATGGCTGTGGGGTTACCCTCTTTGTCAGATTGCCTGACCTGACGTGTCTGCCCACTTCAGATTCCCGATCCAAGAGGACGGCGTGAACACGGACGCTAATCGACTCCTACCCCACGAAATTGAAATGATGAAAAACGATCGAGAAATCATGCGCCGTTTGGTCAAGTCATATGAGATGATGCTTGATTTCTATGGTATGCGATTGTTGTCGGATGCGGGACTAGTCGGGCGTGCACCATCGCCTTGTGATTTTAAATCACGCTACCGAAACCTCATCAGTGAGTGTGTCCCTATAAATACTCCCCATAGCTTGAAATGCCGGCGGTCAGGGAAACCACACAATAATCTGCGCATCACTCGTATTCTCAAATCTCTGTCTGAGCTGGGGTTGGAGCGCTTGAATGCCGGGTTTCTTTTGCATGTCCTGAGCGAGCAGAGCGAGAATGATGAGCTCAATTCCGCATCGTTGCGGCAGAGTATGGACCAGTGGTGGGCCAATTGCATACGGGATGATCTCGAGCGAGAATGGGTTGGCCGAATGATCACAAAAGTTAGATCTGGAGGAGCGTTCACAAGGGAGATGTATGAGACCGCGATGGCAATAAGGGGGTCGACAAAAAGGTTTTCTTCTCGCACATTCAATTAGAATGTGATGCTTGTAGTATGTACATACGTTCCTCACTCTACATAAATATCATCTATAGATGTCTACGGGCCTCGGCGTATCTCATTAGGCTATAGGATTATAAATGACCCTGGCGCATTACACAATAGGAACAAGAATGATACAAACGCCCGTACAGAGAGTGACGGTTGAGATGATGACGTGAGCCAGACGCTACTATCAGCCGGCGCAATAACGTTACCAAGTGCAGCCTGTACTCACATAGGACCTAGCAAGACATAACCGGAAGACGGCGCGTTCATTGCAGACCCTGAAGCCTGGACATGATCGCGTCTTGTCTTTTCTGCAGATACATCGGGCTAATGGATTGCAAGAGTTCTTCGATCGACTCGTACGTCTGTCCACCATCGAGCTTTGAAGCAGATCAACGACAACCCCCATCGTCCAAACCATGGAAACTCACCCGATAGCCACGAACATTCAAGGATACCTTGACGCTGTTCCCCTCCAGCAACGTCATAGTGGCAGTCGCCTCGTGCGCAGACTGCTGTCTTGCGACCTCGTATCGAGTCAAGCCAAAGGACTGCTCGGAGAGGGCACGATTCAGTTCGTTGTGGTAGAAACTGGACTGGGAAGAAGGCATGTTGGAAACGTCCTGGCGATCTCGTCTGCACTGTTCTGAACCTCTAGGAGAGATGCGGTTATATAGCCTCGCCATCCAGCTGCAAGGGCCGACCATGTTGTACTGCTGTCCAATCCAACTGAAACGACGGCAAAGCCACGACGACCGAGAGCGAGGGCGGAGAGAGAGAGATAATAGCAGCCCTTCGACAAATGACCATGATCACGGTTCGTCGCCCTGTTTCCGATCAAGTTTGTAATAATACTTCATATTCAGACACAAAGCTGTACTTGTCTGCACCCGGGTAATACCGCTACTGCACAATCAAGAGTAATGCTGTAGAAGCAATGAATGCGAAATGACGGATCATCTTGCTGTTTCGCCCGTTCGAATCACGAAGGACGTTTCAGAGGGAGAGCGTGACCGGAGCTCCGGTGGGGCAAGCATATCAGCCTGCACAAGGAGCGCGCTAAAAAGGCGACCTTTGGTCGGTCACGGCCCCGAAGTTCCTCTCACCCTCTGGGAACCCTTGACTCGCTAGGTAATTGGCATCGAAACGCGGTCCGACAGTTCGCAGGAAAATGATTTTTATCGTAATTTCTCTTTCTGCATGGCCGACAGATTTACGTCGCATTGGAATACTGCCGGGCTTGAAGCGTATGCAAAACAAAAAAGAAATCAAGGTGCGTGTCGTTAGGCACAGGGCTATCGGCTGAAGTGAAAGCCCTCTAGACAGGGGGACTCGACAAGGGGAACATAGTGCGATCTGCTTACGTTTGACCAAAGAGGGTTGTGTCGTGTCGGAAAAAGAAGGCGGGTAAACTCCAACAAGTCACCATCTGGTTATCAACGCCGTGTGCCCTATAAGTTTACTCAATAACTCCTATCGCAAGAATTGACTGCCCTTGGTGTTGCATTTTTGGTGTCAGTGGTTCTAGAGCAGCGGCGCCATGTAAGGCACAAAGAATTCTTCCAGAACCAATTGCGAGAATGACTCATGACCATTGTGAGGTCTTCTTCAATGATAACCAGGAAAATCAGCTATCCAGCCGACTTCCGGTCCTAGAATCCAGGGAAGATGATATAGTAAAAGTGCGACTGGCCGGATCCCTGTAACACATCGTCATTACGTTTAAATAAATCAGAAAGTTCGACTTCCCGCTGGAACGGTAACGGTCCAATCGAACGCCCACACATGGAGACGTCGAAGTCACAAGACTGCGGTTGATTTGCAAAGCTCAGTTCCGCGTATAGGTTCAAACGGACATTTTATGTAAGTAACTTACCTGCAGACTCTCCATTAATGGGTATTATGATTTCGGGGTGAAACACGCATTGACCGGGAGGTTTGCACTGACCCGGGGTATTCCCCCCTATCAAAGGCAATGCGAGTGCCGCTCGGGACTTGACTTTACTGGACGACTCCAACGTGTCGTCATTTCGTAACGACTCATGGCATTGACCGAAATGCCACGTGTTACCTTTTTGGGGTGTGCTAACGCACTGCGGCGTCGAAAAGCGCCCATCCACTGACATCCGTCCCGCCTATACGCGTTCTCCGCAACATTGAACTTTTTTAACATCCCCTGGCGGACCAGCATTGTATAACAATGGATGTAGTCAAGGCAGTGGAGACGTACATCACGAAGTTGGTGTCGACTCCTTCAGCAATGAAGGTCCTCCTTCTTGACACACACACAGTAAGGCTGTCTGCTTCGTGTTTCTGCGCGTTCACTTCCCCCCTGAATTTACCAGACACCGATCGTGTCGCTCGCATCCACACAGTCGACCCTCTTGTCCCACCAGGTGTATCTTACAGATCGAATCGATAATGGGTTGCGAAACCCAATGCCTCACATGAAATGTGTCTGTTTTCTACAACCTAGTGAGGCTAGCCTCGAGGCGGTGTGCGCAGAGCTGCGCGAGCCCAAGTATGGCGAATACTACTTGTGTCAGTGCGTGGATTCTTTCCGTAAGCTGGTATGCGTGCTAACGTTCGTCGATTTTATTGACCAGATTTCAGTAATACTTTGAGTAAATCCTCGATCGAACGCCTTGCGGAGGTGGACGAGTTCGAGGTGGTGCGGGAAGTGCAGGTATACCTGGCCTTTTGTTCGTTGCATCGAATGGAGTTGATATATTTACAGGAATACTTTGCGGACTACGCGCCGCTTTTGCCTTGTTTGTTCACCCTCAATCACTTGCCCACAGTCAGCAAGCCTTTGTATGGATCATCTCCAAATAGCTGGGATAACGCCGCGCTAGAGCACACGGTAGAAGGAATTATAGCTGTGCTTCTCAGCTTGAAGAAGAAGCCTGTAATTCGGTACGAGAAAATGAGTGGTATGGCCCGGAAGTTGGCCGGCGAAGTCCAGGTGAGTCATTGTCTCGTAAGGCGGGCTTACCGTATTCATGTTAGAGTAAAGCACCGGGTCCAGGCCGAGTCAGCTTTATTCGATTTCAGGCTTACGCAGGTTGCGCCGCTGTTACTCATCCTTGATCGGAGAAACGACCCTGTTACGCCATTGCTCTCTCAATGGACATATCAGGCTATGGTCCACGAGCTTCTCGGAATTCAGAATGGAAGGGTGAACCTGAGCTTGGTTCCGGATATTCAACCTGAACTTGCTGCAAGTCTGTTCCAGAAGAGTATTCTTCCACTTGTCTCTCACACGTTCGATAGGAAATCACTCTCACGACTTCCACTGATCCGTTCTTTCAAGCTCATTATCTGGCGACGTTCGGTGATCTCGGTACTTCGCTGAAAAATTATGTCCAGTCTTATCAATCGCGCTCACTTGCTCAATCTCCGTCGGCTATCAACTCGATATCGGATATGAAAAGGTTTGTCGAGGAGTATCCCGAGTTCAGGAAACTCGGCGGAAACGTTAGTAAACACGTCGCCCTCGTCGGGGAACTCAGTCGATTGGTTGAGAGGGATCATTTGTTGGACGTCGGTGAACTAGAGCAGGGCCTTGCAACCAGTTCAGGCTGTGATTTCAAGGTGTGTACAGCGTTTGAAATCCCACGTTTATCCCCAATCCTACCTTTGCATATAGACCGTGCAGGCTCTCGTATCGGATAACGCTGTACCGGCATGGAATAAACTCCGGGTTGTTATCTTATACGCATTACGCTATCAAAAGACACAAACCAATAACATTGCCACGCTTATTAATCTCCTTCTCGCCAACGGAGTATCACGGGAGGAAGCGAGGGTAAGTACTATATTCTATTCGGATCTCCTTGTTCGGTATTGATTAAGAACTATCTCGTTAGCTCGTTTATGTATTTTTGAACATCGCTGGTGCCGATCAACGGCAAGATGACCTATTTTCGACGGAGTCTCTGTTAGCCAAGGGTCGGTCTGCATTGAAAGGGTTGAAGGTAAATGATCTCCGTACTGTGACCAACATCTATTACAAAATGATATAGGGTGTTGAAAACGTCTACACCCAACATACTCCACACCTCTCACAGACATTGGAAAACTTGTTCAGGGGGCGTCTGAAAGAAACTAGCTATCCGTTCCAGGATGGTGTGGGGACAAACCTTGGCCTACAACGGTATGGCGCATGGTTCTGCTGAGTCTCTTTCACTAACAATTGGGTCTTTGACAAGGTCGCAGGACATTATTATTTTCATGATCGGCGGGACGACGTACGAAGAGGCGAGAACAATCGCTTTATTGAACCAAGACTCTGCTGCAACGGGAACGCGTGTGCTACTGGGCGGTACATGCGTCCACAACTCGTCCAGGTATTTGACTCCAACCACGCCTCATTGTGATTCGGTGTTGACCCCCGCCACAGTTACGTAGAAATGGTTCGGGCATCGACAGAGAACTTTCCCAGTTCTGTGTACGAGCCACCACCGGAGTCATCGTTGAATGCGCCATCGCTCAATCTCAATTTGGGTGGTGTCAACGTCAGTCTTGGTGGGCCAGGTGGCTCAGGGGTGTACAGATCGAGCTCGGACAATGTTGGTGTTCAGGCAGAAGGCATCAGAGATGGTGTGCGCAGTTTGATCGACAAGGTGAAGCAGGGCGTGGATAAGATAGGATTGTAACGGAGACATATGTATCTCAGGCTCGATAAATTTTTCTGCACGCTTCTAATTACCGCGTGATCGTCGGACTCATACATAATAAAAGTGATTTGCTCTGGAGAGGACACGTCGTCTGTTTGTCACGTGACACGGAATTGAATCCAGCCATGCTCGGCAAAGTCTGATTTCTCATTTACTTTGTTTTTTTACACTTTCGCGGTCGTAGCGTGATGGCAAAAGGATTTCTTTCAGGCCTCAAAGGCATTGATGCCTTTGGGAAGGTATGTCGTTGCTCTTGCCTTGCGACAGCACATCTCACCATGGTTAGACCACAGAAGACGTGAAAGTAAAGACACGCACTGGCGCTCTTTGTATGTCCAACATCATATTCTTCCTCGGTTGCTCAAACTCACAATCTCTGGGTCCTCAGTGACACTCATTTCAGCATGTATTATACTCGCTTTCACGACGATGGAGTTCTTCGATTACCGAAGGGTCGGAGTCGACACTTCTATCGTTGTCGACCGAAGTCGTGGGCAGAAACTGAGCGTGAAGCTAAACGTGACGTTCCCGCACGTTCCTTGCTACCGTGAGTGATGCTAAACCGTTTTGTCATGTTCGGTCGTTAAACGTCTCTCTTGCCATTTTCGACGGGTGTACTCAGTGCTCAGCCTCGACGTCATGGACATATCTGGGGAACAACAACGCGATGTCTCCCATAGCATTATCAAAAAGCGACTCACAAAGGATGGCACCGACGTACCCAACCCTCGCGGTTGGGATCTGCGAAACGATATCGACAAGTTAGCCGAGAAGCGCGGGTCTGGTTACTGTGGCTCGTGTTACGGTGGTGTACCGCCCGAGAGTGGTTGCTGCAATACTTGTGAGGAGGTTAGGCAGGCATACAACGACAAGGGTTGGAGTTTCACCACTCCCGACGACGTCGAACAGGTAAGTCGGATATATATCGAGCGAGGACTTGCGTGCTCAGCATTATTGTCGTCAGTGCGTTCAAGAAGGGTGGTCGGATAAACTCAAAGAACAAGCAGAGGAAGGTTGCAGTGTCTCTGGACGGATTCGAGTAAACAAGGTCATCGGGAACATCAACATATCTCCAGGAAGATCATACCAAACGAACAGCCGGC
Source organism: Leccinum arenicola (assembly GCA_038092295.1). Classification (NCBI taxonomy): domain Eukaryota; kingdom Fungi; phylum Basidiomycota; class Agaricomycetes; order Boletales; family Boletaceae; genus Leccinum; species Leccinum arenicola. The sequence continues at coordinate 11,126 of JBBPQC010000735.1, forward strand.
ATTTCTACGACATCGTACCCTACCTGAAGGACGAGAAGAACATCCATGACTTTTCTCATATCGTCGAAGAGCTCTCCTTTATGGCTGATGATGAGTACAACCCGACCAAGTCCAAGATTGGGAAGGAGATGAGGAAACGTATGGGTATTGAAGATAACCCATTGGATCATTATGAAGCCAGGGTTCGTCGATTGGAATCTCGCAAGCGCTGGGTGTTGCTGACTCGTCTGTCATGTAGACGACCAAGTCTCAGTACATGTTCCAGTACTTCCTCAAGGTCGTCTCAACACAGTTCAGGACCCTCGACGGCAAAGCGGTGTGTAGGACTCTTGATGGAAGGCGATGTGGACTGACTTTGTGTACAGATCAATACGCACCAATACAGTGTAACGCACTTTGAGCGAGACTTGATGAAAGGCGCAAGTGAAGAAGACAAACAGGGTGTCCAGACGCATCACACTTATTCGGGTGCACCAGGTACGTGACTGAAAGGAGTGGTGGGAGATGCAGCTGAATGAGCTTTGACATAGGCGCGTTCTTCAACTTTGAGATTTCGCCCATCCTTGTCGTCCACTCGGAAACAAGACAATCGTTTGCACATTTCCTCACGTCGTGAGTAAACGCTAGTTCTCCGTGATATTGTCTCTCATTCATTTTGTTTACAGTACATGTGCGATAGTCGGAGGAGTGTTGACTGTTGCTGCACTATTGGACAGCGTAATATTCGCGGCCGGCCGCCAGTTGAAGAAGGGCGGTAGCAGCAATGGGAGCGTAAAATTGCTATAGATGTCATGATACAAGTAGGTTACTATTCGTCTGCATATTTCACTGGCTATCAACTGCGGTTGTGACTACACTGCGCCGACTAAGAGTGGACCGAGCATTCTTCGACAAGCATGCTTTCGAGGTCAGAATGCTTTACTCTGCCCAACCCATCCTCGTTGTCGCTTGCACGCTCGCCCTGGGCAGCCCACTTGGAGCTAGGGCGGGGGAATGTGTCATCCTCGGTAAAGTTCTGGAGAAGGTCGGGTATGTACGCGCTCGAGGTGGAGTGGAGAGTACCTTTGGAGGATGGCGAACAAAGTCGTCGTGAATGTTGTGGTCGGTCGTCAACGGACGTCTGACCGTCTGAAAAGGCTTTTTGAAGGTCTGGCGCTGGTCTGTGCGTGCGATGCCAGCCTTGCGGGCGTCTTTGATGTACTGGTGCATGGATAATAATAGTGATGTCACAACTCGGAATTTCCCGAAATCTGTTGACCCATCTTGCCACGATGAGCAAGACGCCCTCAGCCATCTTGTCTGACGCGCTCACGTCTTTTAATAGAGCAGCGACCCTCGCAGTGCGTCCTCCTCCCTTCTCTCCCTCCGCTCCTTCCCAACACATTCCCTCTAGTTTACCGCCGCTCAAGATCAGGCACGCAAGGATGTCACCCACGCAACCACCGACGCGCGCGAGGCCCGCAGAGAACGCGACGACGCCGTAAACGCTCTCCACGCCGCACAGCTCGAGGAGCATGCTTGGAAAGAAGAAACTGGCGTCTGGAAAGCCGCAGTACGCGAATTCCTTTGTTCGACGTGTCCTCTTGCTCACCTTTTGCACGCTAGACGAACCAAGCCGAACTGACTGTATGCGCGCTCTTTTGCTGCTCTGACGCGTCTCTGATGATATTCCATTGCCAGATCAGCCATCATCTCGAGACCATCGCCCAACTACGCCAAGAAGCCAACCAGTGGAAGAATCAATGTCTCCGTCTCGAAGAGACTTCGAGACAGGAAGCCATCAGCTGGAAAGAACAGTTTCTTCGCGTGGAACAAGAGCGGTCAAAACTCGCCCAACGAGTAGAAGAGCTCTTGGCGGATCAGATGAGTAACGTGCGTTTTCTCGATTTAGTGTGTATGTCAGACTGTATGAATGGCTCTCTAGAGCGGACATGTTCAAGCGTCGACCGCACCATATACGCCCATGCCAAAGCATTCCGCCATGTCTGTATCCACGCGATTACAACTGTCTCCGAGTTCAGATCCCCCGATGCCCTCCGTGTCCAAAACAACTTCGAGCGCAAATCGAAATCGTCCAGGACCCAATTTGCAATTACCAACGCCGTTATCTGAGAACCAACGCAGCTTACGCCAACGGCCAACTCACGAGACCATTGCCCCCGTCTCCCACCCAGGATCGACATCAAAGGGGCCTCGTCAGATAGTCATTCGTCGCGTCCATGCCGTTGTAGAGGTCCCTGTGAAAGAAGAAAGCGTCGATCCCGAGGATGTAGGTTCGGATCCACGTGTTTCAACCGCTACCTCGAATGTTCCTTCGACCTCGAGTTCAGCACCCAAATCTGCCCATGTGACGAAGACACCAAAGGCGTCTGGCAGAACTGCTAAATCCAGCAGGGTACCTACGCGCATGAAACGGAGACCACCCGTGAAACGAGCCTACGTCGAAATCGATGATCATTCGGACCAAGATGATGCCAGTCAGGATGCCGAGCAGAATGATGCAGATGAATTCCAACCCGTTTCAGATGGTGACGATGAATTACTGATGGGTATTGAGGTCAGCAAATTTCTGAGCATGGTTCTCGGTTTCATCCTGACTATTCTATTGATAGACCAATCGCAAAGAGGTCTATGGCATGAAGCGTGTAAGACAAGTTGAATCAGCCACGCCTAAACCAACTATCATACTGAAGAGACGGCGAGGGCTTGGGAACCCTAAGAACAGTCTAGCTTTTGTCGGCGCTTCCAAGCCGTACTCAGGCCCCTAAGAACAGTTTGGCTTTTTTCGGTGCTTCCAAGCCATGAATGCACATTCAAACACTGCTGGACACGAAATTTTTTCTTGCGTTCAGGTTCACACTATCTCTTTTTTTACTTATGATTGATCTGCCTCATATCGGAAACACATTTCCTATGAATTTTGGCTCTCGCTATGGTATCACCTATCTGCAATGCCTTACAGTCATGATTCTTACATGATATCGCTCCTGAATCAAACGTCGATCACATACAATAACCCCTTCAGTTGAGCTCCGAGACGCTAGCATTTTTGCCAACGAATTGTTCGAACCAGTTGAACACCTCATAATGCCACTTCAAACTGTTGCCAGCGTTCATCACCCAGTGGTTCTCGTCCGGGAAGATCACCAAGCGGGTAGGGACTCCGAGTCTATTTCCAGAGCATGGTGGCGTCAGCGCAGATACCAAAGAGGGCAAGCCAAGAGGAGGATACGCACTGTTGCAGCGCGTGCCATACCGCGATGCCGTCGGTCTCGGGCAAGCGGTAATCTTTGCTCCCGTGGATGATAAGCTGGGGCGTCGACCATTTCTTCACCGTGTACGCGGGGCTATACCTGTAAATGTGTCCAGCCGTCAGATCAGAGCCGGGCGATCGGAGACGGCCGCCTACGTACTTGCGAGACACGGCAAAGGATTTTTCCTCCCAGGGAGCTCCTCCCCATTCGTGGTTGAACTGGCTAGACATGAAAAAGGGACTGACATGAAACGGAGAGACGGGTACGTACGAAAAAGAGTTCGTCGGTCGCATAACCGTTGTACGTGGTATCGAAAACCTAGAATGGTCTCAGAACCAACACCATCGAACGCCACAGGGATGAAACGAAAGAGACTCTATGCGTTCAATGCTTAGATGGCATATGGATGAGAGACGGATCGAGTCGTCGAGGGTGATGAGTGATCAAACGATTTGCCGAGTCGAAGTCAAAGAAAGAATGTACATGTAATGTAGGTGCTAGATACATGAGAGGTGCTAGAATGAGGGTGGGCGAAAAGCCGGAGGCTTTTTCCGGCCCGAAACTGGACTCTGCTG
>JBBPQC010000736.1:0-14953 GCA_038092295.1 Leccinum arenicola
TGAACGCTTAGAATTACGAAAATACCCTATATAGCTGTCTTTGGTTTACCCGAGCCAACCAGAGCTTGCAAAACGACCAAAATCCCACTCGGCCGTGTTATGTTACAAAGCTGTTTTGCAGATGAACTGCCAAGGATCTTCAGTGTACAAAGACACTATGCCGCATCAAAGTCTTTATTTGACCAGACCCGCAGTGCCCGTGAGTGATTCTGCATTGTATGTTGAATCGAGCGTGATTTCTCTCTCCGGGGATCGCTGTGAGTCGGAAGGCACCGCAGCCGGCATTGATCCATTGAGCTTGCGGCCGCGGCTAAATTTTATTTGATCTTCTTTACACCACAGGGCGGTGGAAAACAATTTAATTTTTGACAAATTGTGGCCCGTTCAGAGAACGTAATCCACATGGACCGCCCTGACCTCTCCAGGTATAAAAGGATGGCAAGAACGCCTTGATCCAACAGTCTGATCAGTCTGCACCTCTCTCACCCACTCTTTTACCAACACTCAATCTTTTGTCGTTCATCACAATGTTCTTCCGCATCTTTGCTCTTCTTCCCCTTGCTGCCCTCGTTGCTGCCGTCGAGTACCAGTGCAACACTGGTGCGCCCAACTGCTGCAACACTGCTGGTCCCGTAAGTTACTTGTGCTATGATAATTTTCTGGTGTCGAGCTCAACTTCTGCTTTCCATTGCTTTCGTAGTACAACAGCCCGGCGGTCCAGGATAAGATCAACTCGTTGGGTCTTGGCCTGATCGGCAGCCTCGTCGCCGATGTTACCGCTGTCGTTGGCTTGCAATGCACTGGTATCGCTGGTACTGGCGCTGACTGTTCTCAACAGCCCGTCTGCTGCGAGAACAACCAGGCCGTGAGTATTGTGTATTTTACATTCCTCGAGATGCTCTCAGCTCAACGACATTCTCTTAGTACGCCCTCGTCAACATCGAGTGCTCCCCCATCACCATCCTCTGAGTACAATACCTTTGTGGACAGTCGAGTAGTGTGGAGTTGTTTACATGAGCTTAATTTGCGTTGGACGGCCTGTGATCGCTTCGTAACTCCATTATAATTAAATCTGGTTCGGACATTTCTTGGGTTGTTCGAGCACTGGTTCCCGGTTCTTTTTTGGTTGTGAGGCGTGAGTGACCACTGACCACTAATAATTTGCAGCTAATGAAGTTATCGTACAAATTGACCCTGCTGCTGGTGTCTTTGCTTGATATTGTGACCGTCAGTCAGAACATTTGGTTACATTATGGCATTTTGGCAGGTTCAAGACTGACTACAAAGTATCCGAATTATCTCGGCATCTGGATGTCAGCCTTGGGGACGCGGTCGGCGTGCGACAGTGCGAGATCCCTGTTGGCAGCTGCATCCTCGTCTTGTTTCCAAGACACGACTCCGTCACACGAGTCATTGGATGCAGCAAAATTTTGAATCTACGTCATGTGTGGGCTCTTGCAACTAAGAATGAGTGATAAGTTCAAGTGAACCCGACAGCCTGGCCGGTTGATCCTTATTTGGCAAGGAGATCGTCGAGGACACTTGTGAAATACCACAGCCCTACGGGCACCCCTGGACCCGCATACCATAGACCCATAGTGTGGAGGTCATGAGGTCCTCTTCAGCATTGATTTATGGCAATGATATTCCATGCAACTACTAGTAGTAAAATACTCGGAGATGGGGCCTGTGGGCGGCAAACAAATCAACCATAATAACAAAATCTATCATCATCGACAAGTCATCACGGGTGATGAGATTTGTAAGATTGTCAACTAGATATATTACCCGAAATAAGACCAGGGTGCTTCCCTCTCCCATTGGAGACTAGTTCAAGCAGAAGCTGGACTGCAGTGGTGGCGGTAAGACATGACTGAATACAGATGATATCCTGCTGTCCCTGAAAATGTTGTCAATCAGTCTAAGAAACAAACAGGCCTGGCTGTACCCCTCACCGACTTGCTCAAATCCTTGTGCACATTCACGAATGGCTCAAAGAGTGCCTGTTCAACATATTCACGTCTCAAAGGTGATATGGAACGAACAGGTTGTGCTCCACGGACATGCCTTTAGGGATCTCAGCAGCGAGGGAGCCAAAGTGTAGCTGGTGTCGCAAGCATTTTTCCTTCGAAATCCTCCACCTTGAACTCCTCCCTCATGACCAACACTGTCTCCTTGCCCCCCTCGGGCGTCGGAAACTCTACGACCGGAAATGCCTCCTCCTCTTTGTGGGACAAAGGAAGCTTACCCTTGGCTGTCGTCGATTCTCTGTTCTTAATATTCTCCTTCTCCACGATTGTATCTGTGACGACGACCAATCCGCCACCCGTACCAAGCCCGACGTTGCGAATGAATCCGGTCGATTTTACAGCCCCAGTTCGCTTGTTGTCGTTCTCGCCTCTGTGACTCGCACCCATGACCTCACGATACTTAAAAAAGCCAACCACTTTCCCCACGCATCCGTTCATGAGCATCTCGTTGACATTCTTGATGAGCATCACTTGCGCGCCTTTCTTGAGTTCGAGCGTCTTTTCCGCAAGGATGCCAGAGAAGCGACCATCACGTTTGTCATCACCCGAGGGCGCGTGCATAGATTTGTGCGGTGCGTGACTTGAACTAGCCGCTGGTTTCGCCAAAACATATGAAGTGGATTTAATTGCTGATCTCTTGGTTGGGGCTTTGGAAAATGTGTCGTGCGAGTGAAAAAAGTGAAGAGGATATTGTAAGGCCCTGAGGCGGGTCGAGTTTGCGTTCGACACCTCATGCTTCATCGGGAACAACTCCGTTGGCAAGATATCTGGCATCGGGGGCGGCATCGGGGGTAGTGGTCATGAAAGAGACCTGAATATCATACACGAATTTGCAGAAATTGTCCCATGACGCATCTGGTTCAGTAATACTACAAGGTCTGAACGAGTTGTTCAACCGGGGTATGGGCCAAGTGCAGAAATTATCCTTACTATTATCCTTTTGACGAAACACTTTATTCAGTGTCATTGTATGCTCTATGTCATTGTTCCCTGGTATCACTGCCCCCCAGGAATGAACCGTCATCCCTGTAGAATGAATGACGTCGAGAACAACCAGAAAGGGAGGTTATGACACTTGCCTCCGATGTTGCAGGCTGCCATGCCAGTGCTCGCCGTCACAGCAACATAATCCGGTTTATTGGCATATTTGCGTCTCAACGCGGATAGAATGGCGGCCCTCGGTAATAGTGACTTCCCAGTGCCTGTATGCCAATAATCAGCGCGCCGTCAAAGATGCGACGAACGAACGCGCACCTGCAGAGCCAGTGAAGAATATGTTCTTGCTTTGTTCCACGACGAGATGCATCACGTGGCACTGCTCCTCGCTGAGCTGAGCGACAGACGTGGTCTTGTCGGTGCCACAGGTGGTGCTGAGGGAGACGCGCGGCGTGAAGAAGGCACTGATCTTGACATTTTATCTTGGGCTGTTTGGGCGGGTGGGCGGGAGTCGATTTGTGGTCGCTGTCGTCGGTGTCGGCGGGCTTGCGTTTCTTGGCATTACCGGATTTGAGTTGGTCGTTCCGACGTTCTATAGCGCGGACAATTCCGACACTAGTAAGCGCTTCCCAGAACGGCTCGAGACTACTCCAGACTGTTTATTTCTAGATCTATCCTACCCACAGTCGCCGTTCTCTTAAACCCGACCTCGTAGTGGTGGTCGTGACCTGCTCGTCCTTCCCATGCGTCGATTCGCTCAAGCCATGAATCATCATGGGCGGCACGAACGCGGAGTTCGGAAGGTCGCCGCATTGTTTGCGCACATCCATGGGCTCAATTTGATGGCAAACTTTCCCCGTATATCACCGTTTTTCAGACAAACTTCATTGAAAGTGGTGTCAAATCCGTTTCTAAGGTCACCCTTTCGGCCCAATTGCCTCACTAGTATGATGTCGCGTCCCTCAGAGGGAGCGATAGAACTAACTGGCAATTGCAGTCAGTAACAGTCAACTCATTGGCGACGACTCGGTCGGGTGGTGACCAAGCCATCCTGCATTAATCTGACGGCGTTATGTAACATTATGTATTTCAACTGACAAGCCTGCAAGATCGATCAATTGATCTCTGGAGTCGCCGCGACTCGCCCGCAGACTCGCCGAGAGCGTGTCCAATTTTCTTGACAGAACATAAACCGGTGAGTCATCGGCAAGTTAGTTTCGCACACTCTGAATCGATGCTGAACTGCCAAGGATCTTCATTGTACCAAGATACTATGCCGGCCCATCAAAGTCTTTACTTGACCAGACCCGCAGTGCCCGTGAGTCGGAAGGCACCGTAGCCGGCATTGATCCGTTGAGCTTGCGGCCGCGGCTAAATCTTATTTGATCTTCATTACACCATAGGGCAGCGGAAAACAATTGATTTTTTGACAAATTGACAATGGCCCGTTCAGAGAACGTAATCCACATGGACGGTCCGCCCTGACCTCTCCAGGTATAAAAGGATGGCAAGAACGCCTTGATCCAGCAGTCTGATCAGTCTACACCTCTCACCCACTCTTTTACCAACACTCAATCTTCTGTCGTTCATCACAATGTTAGCCCGCATCTTTGCTCTTCTTCCCCTTGCTGCCCTCGTTGCTGCCGTCGAGTACCAGTGCAACACTGGTTCGCCTAACTGCTGTAACGCTGCTGGTCCCGTAAGTTACCTGTGCTATGATAATTTCCTGGTGTTGAGCTCAACCTCGATTATTTCCTTTGCTATCGTAGTACAACAGCCCCGCGATCCTGAGTCAAATTGATTCGCTGGGCGTTGGAGGCCTGCTTGGCAGCATCGGCCTCGGTGTTAACGCTCTCCTGGGCTTACAATGCACCGGTATCGCTGGTACTGGCGCTGACTGCACCCAACAGCCCATCTGCTGCGAGGGCAACCAGGCAGTGAGTATTTCACATTCCTTGAGATGATCTCAGCTCAACGACATTCTCTTAGTACTCTCTCGTCAACGTCGAGTGCTCCCCCATCACCATCCTCTAAGTACTATACCCTTATGGACAGTCGAGTAGTGTGGAGTTGTTTACATGAGCTTAGTTTTCGTTGAACGGCCTGTAATCGCTTCTTCACTCCATAATTAAAAATGGTTCGGACATATCTTGGGTTGTTCGAGCACTGGTTCCTGGTTCTTTTTTTGTTGTGAGGCGTGAGTACTTGAGTGACCACTGAGAACTTGCAACGAATGAAGTCGTACAATTTGACCCTGCTGCTGGTGTCTTTACTTGATGTTGTGAGCGTCAGCATGGCATAAAAGATTTGGTTACATTATGGCATTTTGACAGGTTCATCTAGACTGACTACAAAGTATCCGACTCATCTCGGCATTTGGATGTCAGTCTTGGGGACGCGGTCGGCGTGCGACAGTGCGAGATCCCTGTTGGCATCCTCGTCTTGCTTCCAAGACACGATTCATTGAATGCAGCATTTGAATCTACGTCATGTGTGGCTCTTGCAACTAAGAATGAGTTCAAGTGAACCCGACAGCCTGGCCAGGTGATCCGTATTTGGCAAGGAGATCGTCGAGGACACTTGTGAAATTGAGTAGTTGGCAACCCAAAAGTGGATGTCGAGTTCATGCCCTCCGTTTCTCACCGTCACAGACACCGGTGCTTGTAGCATGTTTACTGACCGGCCCCTTTCGAGAACGCGCAAGTTGATTCCACTCTCGCAGTGGCTAGTGCTGGTAGGTCGACATTAGTGGCGAAAGTTGCCCGGGTTCAATTCGCATCCGTTTCTACATCCAACATACTACCACAAGCCCTTTCAAAGCCATTACGACTGCGGCGATTGCTTCCGGTCACGGCTTCATCGACAGCTTCGCATCTCTCCGAGGAGTTGGTCTTTGAAAAGGTCATTTTACCGAAAGCAACGCGCACAGGGACGTACCAACTTTGTATCCATTATTGTTGTTATGCCAGATGTTTACGATACTTTAGGTCAGAGAACCGTGATGGTTTCCCATCACATTAGAGACGAACGTCTTTACCGAGTCGCATTGGGCAGTGTGTTCATCCTTGTTGACGACATCGGCGGCCAGGCGACGGTGGTCTCAGCATGGCCGTTACGTCCAACTCCCCATCGCATGCAGATTCTCTCCGCTTCCCTTGCAGAATAACGACGGGCTGGTAGTCGAGCCCATTCAAGTTGGTCATAACTTGAAACCATCCGAGTCGGGGGACCCCAGTGAACTTCTCGACAAACTGCCAGCTGGCAGCGTTACGCTCGTCCGAGGAGTCCACCTTGCGTCCCACGCCGTCATATCCTTCGAGCTACAGCCGATCCTGAACAGCACTGAGCAACTTTAACTAACATACTCCCACCCGTCCCCGGAACGCGTCTCCACGTCTTCGGGTTTGCCCACCCACGATCTACTAACGCCGGAGAAGCGTGGTCTGTCAGGTTCTCGTCATGCCCTCACCCACTCCCACACCGACGCCGAGCCTGCTGAACCCTTGGTTATGACACGGCAGATTGCGAGACGAGGCCACGTTCCGTGGTATCATCGTAAACGCTTACGACGTACGTCCGTTCCAACTCCCCCTCAACGCAAGCTCCGTAAGTATGAGGCGTGCAAGACCCGACGCCTCTTCTGACTTGGACACTTGTGGTCCCCCCCTGGTCCTTTTCTCGTGTGTAATAACCTTATCCCCGTCTCCCTCCCATTCTCTGGCTCTCTGGCGCTCACTTTGCAGAGGTCAGCTTACAAGCTTATCACCATCTACCTCCCATTCTCTGGCTCTCTGGTTCTCAATTTGCAGAGGTATCTACCTTGGGCTTACCTCAGGTTGTTCCTTACTCAGCACTTACCCCTCAGATCCCCCCCGTCACATCGACCGCATGCTTGAGTATTATCGTAAGCGCTTACGACGTACGTCCGTTCCAACTCCCCATCAGCGCAAGCTCCGTATGAGGCGTGCAAGACCCGACGCCTCTTCTGACTCGGACCTTGTGGTTCCCCCCTGCTCCCCTCTTTCGTCGTGTGTAACAATCTTATCCCCGTCTCCCTCCCATTCTCTGGCTCTCTGGCTCTCACTTTGTAGAGGTCAACTTAGTGGACGCTGAATCCACCTGTTGTTCGTTACTCAGCACGTACCCCTCTGCTCCCCACCGTCACAACGACCGCTGAGTTCCATTGCTTGGGCAACAACGCTGGCGGTGGTGTAACGAGATCACATGCCACCTCACGCATCGCATCGGCAGAAGCAGTACGGGACGAGGACAGTGGCTATTGGCACATCTCAGCCCGGGAGTCCACGCTGTCGACGGCGCGTCTAGTGGATGCTGCATGTGGGCACATATGACCTGGCTAAACAAAGACATAGAACACACGACGTGTTGAATGCTCTCATCTGCTGCCACTGGTACCCTCACCGGCATCGATACCGATACCGATACCAATACCAAAAATCGAAACGGACAATAGTATAGGTTGCACCAACTTGGTAACTCGGACGCGACGGCGGTACGATCCTGGCCCGCTCCCCTCTGCTCCTTCCTCCGTTTCGCAACTCTCTCTGTTCCCCACTCCACCACGCCCTTCTTTTGGTTGTCGATATATCTATATTCTGTTCGGGATCCACCGGCACCATCCGACTCCGAATGTTGCCATTAGCCAGCGTGCTTGAACGAAACCAGAAAGCCAAGGAAAGATTCCGCTGTTCGTCTACTTCTCTCGATTTACTTGAAACTACTAGCATTCGCCACCCGTTCGTACTAAGCGCACTACCACCGGTCGCTCAGAGCACTCAGGCGAGCACACCTTCCGAAAGCAGGTTCCAGTATTCCCGGATAGGGCTCAATGTATACCATCACATTTGCAACCAACCGCGCCCATCGTTTCAGAACTTTTAATCAATTGCCAATCATTGATCCCGATCCATGGATGCGTAACTTGTCGGTTTCCCCTCGGTCCTTGGCGGACTTGGGACTCGGGTATCGCGGCCTCTAGATACTGACACAGCCTGGAGTCGACAAATGGGATGATGGATGATCACCCGTGGTGGCGGCTCCCCATCAATCCCTTGTGGTTACTCCTTGGGGGCCTCCAAACAACTACACAGCCTAGAATCAACAGATTGATGATCACCCACCCTGGCGTCGTTCCCCATCAATTCGTCTAGTTGCTTGTTCTTCATGGAGTTCCGCACGATGGCTGAGGCTGAACAGTAGTACCATACTTGCAGGAACATCACGCGCTCGTTCGTATCCTATCCCCATAAATAGATTTCTTCTTGTAATCCCAAGTACTCCTCATGGAGTCCATCACGAAACGATCCCTCGAGCAAAGTAACCGTTTGTTACACCTCTTAACGACTGAGCAACAAAAAGTACGAAAAAAGAAAGGAGCAACGAAAAAAAGCTGCAGAAAAAAAAAAAAGACAATAAATGATTATAAGCAGACGTTAACATAAAGTTCTTGACGAGTCGCAAAAATGGCAGAACGAAAGAAAGGCGAAGGGCAAAATGTATCAATAACATTAGACGAAAAACTGTGAATGGCGTTTCCGGGAAAGGGTAGAGGGAAGAAGGTAGGAAGGAGACGCGACGACACAAGCAAAGGTGTCCCGATCAGAATCACCCTTCTTGTTCCATGGCCTCCTTTTCGTGCCTCTTCTTCATCGCGCTCACTAAATCGTGTTAACTTGATGGGTAGACATCAGGACATCACATACATACCTTCTCTAGATATCTGCCCCGAATTGAGCCAACCCGACGGAAACGCGGCGACGATCTAGTTGCCCAACGATGTTCGAGTTCGTTTGCGCACAGATACACTACGAGATGGCTCACCTTCTGATAAAGCACCTTGCGCGTACCCTGCTCGCTAACCTGGGCATTGCTACCCTCCAATTCGCTACGAACGCGCGAGGATCAACGACGTAGCACACGCAAGCCAATGGAGCACACACTTTTTCTCGTTCTCTAGTCGACAACACTCGTTGCTCAACATGACCAGTTGCCAGACGATCGTCTTCATCGCCTCCGTCAACCGATACTTTTGAGCCGGAGGATGCGCGTCTTTCGTCCCGTCCGAACCCTGTTTGGCAGTGGAACTGCCCTCACCCTCTGCGCCGCTCCCAGCACCTCCGTCTTCCGCATGGCCGTCTGCGGCGGCGGTCGGGGTCGATGCACTGCCTGGATCCGGTTCTGCTTCGGCCTTTGCTTTTTCTTGACGTTTCTCTATAAAAGTGGTTGGATCGTGAGTTACCCCCTGAGGGTCGGGTACGTACCCCATGCGACGACGGTCTTCTCCCACTCTTCCTTGGCTTTCGAAAACCCCTCTTTCGTCAGCGTCGAGAGTCTTTCGAGCAACTCTTCTTGCCTGTCCGTCAAAGCTTTGAGATGGTCGTGAAAGATGGTCCGCTTTATGAGTTTCTAGCGGGCGATGTCAGGTTTTCTACTTTGAAATGATGAGTGGACGTACGGTCATCGTGAACCGATTGTAGGGAAAAAGAACGGGCATGAGACTGAAAAAGTCCTCGTCGTACTCTCCGAGCTTGACAGCCTTGAGTGCGACCTCTGCGAGGATGGGCTTGACTGAGGGTGGAAACTTTCCCTTGACGTCCCATGATTCTGAAGGGTGGATTAGCATAAACTCTAGGGCACGTTCGCTACTCACCCTTTGAGATGATGGTCTTGAGCTCTTCGAAGGCGGCTTGTAGTTCGGGGTGAAATTCGCGCTAAGGAGAAAGAGATGAGAGCGGGAGAGAGAGAGAGGAAAGAGAGAGACTACCAAGTCGACGACCTTTCTCTTCTTGCCATTCTCCTCGATGATGGTGTAGTTCTTGCGTTTCTTCCCAAGCTTGTCATCGGCAAGGAGATTGATGGGATTTTCTTTGGAGCCGTCCTCCTGCTTGCTTGTTCCGGGCTCTGCGGTAGCTGGAAGCTTCTTGGACTTTGATTTCTTGGGAGTGCTCCTGTATAGGGGTCATGAGTGGGGGTATCATGACGTCAAGAGGAAGAGGGGTCTGACATGTCCTTCATAAGTGCAACCTCTCCGCTCGAGACGTAGAATCCCTGTTGTTTTGTCTGTGCAAAGTGGGTCCTATTGTCGACGTTGAGTTCCGAGTCGTCGATGAATGGGTCGGTGACGTCGTAGTACTCCGAAGTGGTAGGCTTCTTCTAATCAAACAAACGACGATGAGCGTCCTGAGAAAAGGAAAGAGATCGCGCAGTACCTTCTTCTTTTTGGACTTTGCTTGGTCATCGTGGGTGTCTTCGCCGTCGCTCTCGCTGATGTCCTGTTTAGGGGGCGGGGGAGTTGAGGCACGCTGACCCGAGGCTTTAGCGAGTGTGGCGATATCGACCTCGTATTTGTCAAAGCCGCCGAGCTTGATCTCGAGACGGATGGTCGTAAGCGGAGGCGGAGGTGGGGGAGGAGGGGGAGGGGTCGGAGAGGGTGAGCGCGCCGGCCGCGACTTTGATGACTTTGGCTTCGGACCTGTGCCCGCAGGCGCGGTTGAGGCGGGCTTTGAGTCTAATCCGGGAGCGGAGTGTCTCATTCTCTTGGAAGGGGGTGGTTTGACATCGTCGCTAACGACGTTGGCGGATGTGGGGCGGGGGGAGTTATCGCGGCTGGAAAGGTCGATAGCGTTTATGCGACTTGAGCGGGGGGCGGTGCGGGAGGCGGGAACGGGGGCGGGAACGGGAATGGGAGCGGTAGAAGAAGAGGAATTGTTTACGTGGAGCATTTCTACGTCGTCGCCGTCGACATGCATTTTAACGAGGAGAGGTGGTGTTGGAGTGGAGGATGCCAAAAAAGGAATGTCTCACATCTTCGAATCCAACTTTCTTTCTCTTTTCCGTTCCTTTGTCGACTCTTGGAACTTTCAATCTTCCACCCTTCAATAGCACAGCCACAATTTTGATGAGTAAGCAAACAGCCTCTGATCAAGAGTCGGTGAAAAGCGTCTCACTCTCTCGGAACCCCATCAGCTTCTTGGACGGCGATTCCTTGCGACCTGCAGCGCCGAAATGGTAGTACCGATGGCACACAGCCCATGATGGCCCATGATGACAGACGCCGCCACCGTCTGTCTGGTGGAGATATACCGGCTCCTGATCAGGCTATGACCCCAGGTCGCTCCGAGTAAGTGCCATGTGCAAGCCCTTTTGCGCTCTCCACGTGTACCGCCTCCAATAAATAGCGTATAACGTTACGCTCTCGACCGTTCCCTTCGTCACCAGCGCTCCGCCATCATATTCGGCCCCACCTTCCGTCGGCACATGGCTAGTAGTATCGACCTGGACAGCGCCGCCAGCCTCGCGAATACGCTAATGAGAGGCCCACTCATCGGCACCTTCCTCTCTCTAGTGCACGTCCAAACAACCTTTTCCGTCCCCACTCATTTTTCGCTCACCCACCTCGCGTCACAGTCTATACGGGATCGGATGCATGCAAGCCTTTTTTTACTTTCGGACGTACGAGCACGACGGATGGAGACTCAAGGCAATGGTGCGTTCGATCCTGTTCTCGTTCTCTTTCTTCTTGTCATTTCCGTTTCCGCCCCGTCGGGAGACCCACCGGAAGCCCGTTCACAGCTAACTCGGACTACCAGGTCACATTTCTAGTGTAAGTTTGATCGAATCCGATCCCCTTATGCTCCTCGCACGACGACCTGCACTCACATCCGTCGCGCAGCGTTCTGGAGACCGTTCACGTTGCACTGGCAATGTGGGTCATGGACGACTATCTCATCGCTCACTACGGTAACGTGCACATGTTGCAATCGGGGACGTGGTGCGTCCATGCATCTCCGATCCGTCTCTTATTTACACCTTACACAGGTCGACTGCGGTGAGTTCCTTTTCTCTTCGAAAGAACGATCTGGTGACGTGAAAATCAACTGGAAGGGGATGTACATCATCGGGGTGAGCACTAGTTCGTCTGTCTGCCACCGCATGTCGGTAGAAACTGATCTACCTCAAGCTTATCATCGACTTCTACGTCTACCAGTGCGTACGAGTCATTCTGAACTCGGAGGGATGACATCGAGCTCGTTACAGGTACTTTACATGGCGGATATGGCTGTGTCAGTGGCAACACGTCTGTTTATTCCGAAGCGATCTCATATGTTTGGGTAGTCTCGAAGAATAAGTGGATCATTGTCCCTATGGTGAGCTCGCCGTCTCGCCGTCTGGATCCCGCGTACCTGATCCTCGAACAGCTTGCATTGTCTACATCACGAGCAGGCGAGTGTGGCAGTGATTTGCCACAAACTATGCTCACTTCTTCTCCAGCCGTCAGCATTTACGCCAGCGTCCTCAGGTTCGATATGACCTGCCCTTTCTTCACTTAATTTCTCAGCCCCCCCTCACCTCGCAGCGTCCTCCAACCGACATGGTTCCTTTTCATAACCAATTCTCGCAAAATAGTAATTGCAGGTAACTTGCTGTTCATCGTCGGCGACACCTACTCGGCGTGCGCGATGGCGTACCACCTCGCAAAGTACCTGTCGTGGTCGCACGCGCTCCCAATGCTCCCAGCGATGCCGCGTCCCCTATCGGGACCACGCCGGATCGATGCGGTATTAAATCGGCTATTGGTATTTGCGGTGGCTACGGGTGCAATTGTGACGTGCGTGCTCGCTTTCTTTGCTGGACTGGCACTGACGCAACGCGTTGACGACACAGGTTCGTAGACGTGATCGCGCTGATACTGGTCCGTCTCTTCCCTCCGCCCCTTGTCATTTTTGCCCACATACTCTAGACGCTCGCCCAACCGCAAAGCCTCTCACATCTGAGCGCCGTTCTCATCCAAACACACCGTACGTCACATCTCTTACCTCTTGTACTCCTCGTCGTTTCGTTTGATTCATCCCGCACGCTCACGACAGTCTACGCCAACTCACTTTTCGCATCGTGCGTCTGCCGATTCTCTTCTCTCTTGCTTTTCTGATCTCTAGACCCTATTTTTTTTTTTCCGATCCCCCGACAACGAAACAGACTCAACATCCGAAAAGCAGCCTCGCGCGCGTACGACGATCACCACCACTACGGTTTCGACGACCCCTACTACGATTCCGACGACCGCTACGATAATTACAACGACTGCGACTACCACGCATGTGCACGCGACGTCCACGATCTCGTCGTCGTCCGAAACCAAAACCGGAGGGGGTTGAATTTGGTGGGCCCGGGTCGACGACGACGACACCTGGATGAACACCATCGAGCTCGACACCCGAACGCAAACGGGAATCGACAGTGTGGTGTCGTTGGCTTTCGCAATCACCATGGATCGGGTACGCCTGCTACGCTGTCGCTTCGGTTTGCGAGGCCGACGGATCTCACGGGTACCTCGTCGACGATGACTACGGTGGATGAGGGTGCGGGAGGAGCGGGAGGTGGTGGTGTGCAAGGAGCGGGAGTGACAGGCGAAGTGAGAGCGGTATCAAGAACAGGAGAGCTTGGGGAAGGTGCATCTGTAGGCACAGGCACAGGACCAGGACTGGTGTCCTGTCACGACGTACGTCCACGCCACCATTCTTATCTATCTCTGTGCCAAGTGCGGCTGACGCCCCCGACCCTACTAGGCCAACGCCCCCAATGACGCCCTAGTCTGAGTAGATTTTGTTTTGATTATCAAAAAGATTTTCCTCTCACACACCTTATCATACCAAGTTGCCTTGCACGAGAATCATAACACTATTGTCACAACCATTGCATGTAATTTTTAAGGTTAGAGAAAACACCCATGGTCCAGAGTGATATTACACGACTGTATAGACAATCTTGGCCAGCGTGCACAAGAGAGATAATGCTAAAGAAAGGATTCGCAAATCTTACAACAAAAAAGAAAGTGATGCGGAGGCATTCAACCAGCTACCAACATGACACGAGGATGCCTGTTAGGGAGTGCGAGTACCCGTCTACTGTTTTGCCTTGGCAGCCATCTGGACCACACAAAACGTCAGCATTCATACGCCATCAAGAAACGTCGACGAACCAAGTTGAGAGCAGAACCAGCCTTGAACCACTCAATCTGGCCCTCGTTGAACGAGTGTGCAAGAGGGATTTCCTACGCAAAGAGTTCAACGTCGACTTTCCCTCATAACATCGCGAGTACTCACGTCCTTGGAACCATCAAGGTGCTTGGCAACAAGCGTCAAGTTCTTGCCAGGAGCAAATGACTCAAGTCCGAGAATGTCGACCTTGTCATCGGGTTGAACCTTGTCATAGTCCTCAGGGTTGGCAAACGTCAGCGCGAGCATGCCTTGCTTCTTCAAGTTGGTCTCGTGGATACGAGCAAAGGAGCGGACAATGATCGCAAGACCACCAAGGTAGCGAGGCTCGAGAGCAGCATGCTCACGAGAAGAACCCTCACCGTAGTTGTGGTCGCCAACGACAACCCACTTGATGCCGTGGTCACGGTAGTAAGCAGCGGTTTGCGGGACACCACCATATTCACCAGTGATCGAGTTCTTGATCCTGTTTGCCTCGCCGTTCTCAGCATTGATGGCACCGATCAAGCAGTTCTCTAATACTAGGTTAGAATGTGATTCGAACAGAATGACACTTCAACCTACGGGAAATGTTCTGGAGATGTCCACGGTACTTAAGCCAGGGTCCACCTGCACTGATATGGTCCGTCGCTAACAAACTTGAATTTAACAGTACCGCAAGGGGTAAGATGGTTCACTTACTGCACTTGCCCTTGACCTTGATCAAGACAGGAACATCCGTGGGGGTCTTTCCATCCCAAGGCTGGAAAGGCTGAAGAAGCTGAAGACGGTCGCTCGTGGGGCTGACAGCGACGGAAACAGAAGCACGGTCTTCAGGAGGAGGTTGGAAGGTGTCCTGGCCAGGGTCATATCCGAGGGGAGGAAGCTCATTGCCAGAGGGATCCGAGAACTTGAAGGACTTGCCATCAGCGCCGCTGAGGGTGTCGGTGACAGGGTTAAATGTCAGATCACCAGCAAACGCCATAGCGGTCA
>JBBPQC010000737.1:0-14916 GCA_038092295.1 Leccinum arenicola
CCGCCCAATGATAAGGATCCTGAAACGGCCAAATTTCTCTCGGATGTTTTCAAAACCGCCGCCTGTCTCGTTTGTCGCCATATCTAGATACAAAGCACGAGCTAGTAGTGTCGAAGAAACTGTGGAGTGCAGAGTTGAAGTAGTAGTCCGTGAGGGCGAGGAGGAGGAAACCGAAGAAGCGGTGACCCGCTGATCGATCCCATCTACTTCCGACATCCGACGCCGCTTCGGAACGCCAGGTCCGTGTATGGTTGTTTTAGTTTGACCGGATTGAGATATCGACGACTCATACACTGGACGCGGCGGAACTTTGAAGAGAGATCGAGACAAGAATTGCTGCCATTCAAGGCCACCGCTTTATACAGTATACAGTATCGTAGACGAGGTCAAAGAACGAGAGAAACATATGTATGGATGCCCGGCACTTCCCAAGGTCGAAAGATACTCTGTGTAAAACAAGAACAAATAACGCGTCTCTCTTGATGACACCAATTTAATGTCTCGACTCCCCAAAGGTCGTCTACTCAAATCAAAACAAGCTTAGGCCTCGTCACAAGGTACCGACTCCCCTTACCGACTCCTCTACCGCGGCGCGCTCTCGCTCTCCGATTCCTACCTCCAACTAGACGGCATCGCTTTTTCGGCCTGCCTGGCGACGTCATCGGCACTGCTGCAGGGCTCTCCATCGTGCTCCCTGTCATCGCGGTCCGACGCATTCGCACGCAAGCTGATGCATAACCCGCTCGCGCTGGCGTTGGAGAGTATGCGCGGACGGCAGACGTTGAGGTTCAAGGGCAACGTTCGTACGGAGGACCTATAGACCGACGATAGTGGGGATGTTGTTTACATGTACGTCGGTACACGTCTCTTCCTTTTTCTTTCTTCGCGCTTCGTGCGTGACGGCGGGCTGACCGGCAACTTTGTGCTCAGGGACATTCACCCGTATGGCGACGTTGACAAAGATATATCTCGAAAATATCCTGTGTCTGTCTCCGCTAGTTTCTTCCCCGCATGATGCACATGGCCCGAAAGACGAAAGTCGGCGTTCACGTGTCTCTAGGGGACACCGGTGCGTTTCTCCAATTCATTCTATCCTGCCCATTCGATTCATGTGGTGTTCCCTGTTTCGTAGATGGACCGGAGACCACCGACATCGTCATCTACGGAGAGACAAACACAATGTTACATCCCCCTCCTCTGCAACTGTCGCTCGCTGTGATGTCCACCTCCGTTGGGACCCCGCCGGGTTGCACGCGTCATGCCTGCTCTGCGCCCACCACGTCCGGACGACCCAACGCCTCGCAAGCCGCCAGCGCGTTTACTCACTAGCGCTACCACCCTCGGAGATCTTAGCGCGAACAAACGCATACTGCCGCGGCTGAGCGCAGCGCAAGACGGGGTCAGATCAAGGGTAGTGAAAAGGATAATGCGGAAGAGGAAGCGTTGCGCCGGGCAAGGGAAGTCATGTTGCACCTCCCAAGATCCAAGGCGTCCGCGAACCGGAACAGCAAGACGGGACAGCACTGGACCTTCAAGGTACTGGAGCTCCCTGCCATGGTTCGTCACAAACAAGAGGATCCTGGGACGGACGTGTTTGGTGCCGTCGAGCCTCCTCGCGTCAGTCTGTCAACGGAAAGGAAAAGGGAACGGGAACGGCGGTTAGCGTCGATCGGGAGGACTGTGAGACTGGTGATGCAATGGAGTGTACCAACAAGCTCGCACGTCGTTTTCTCTTCAATGCCGTATCATGCATGTATGGTAACGCAAGTATTTAGGTGCTGAAAAAGCTTGCTGTCCGTTGTCTGGTCGAGGCAGGTCTACCTCGATCACACTCTGACTTCAAAGAAGTCTTTGAGTTCGTTTACCGCGGTGTTTCGTTCGCGCTGGTGAGTCGTTATCTCATTGCCCGGTGAATTGAACTCAACCCCCCGTCGTTGGAAAACATACAGCATTCGCAGATGAAATCGTTGCATATAAGCACGCAGGCAGCCGAAGCGGTCATTGAATCACAAGTAAACATGTACACTCTCCCTACGGGTAGAGCTCACGACGCGTCTCGAAAGCAACAACCCGCTTTACTGAGTCCCGTGATCGTCAATGACGTTGGGGGGTGAAACCGATCACGAGGAAGGGAAAGAGTATGACAAGATACTTACATACTCAGTTCACATGTTGGGGCGTCGATTGGCCATGTGTCCTGTGCCAGGCTGGAAACGATGACGGTGGTGGTTTATGATTGCGGCGTCGTGATCCACATAGTAGGACCTGCTCAGCGCGCGTCTAATTGATCATAGCAAGAGATCGAGTTTCACGAGAAATGTCATCTATTGTTCTGATCTTGTGCAATCCACAATGCTGTCAAGCGTATCATGTCGATAAGGAGAGCTTCACCATAGACTTGCCGCATCTTCTGTTCTCGCCAGTTCTCCAATAAGTAAGACAACTTCAAGGTTCCTAATCCCAGAGCGGTTGTGCCGTGAGCGGCATATTATACCCGTGCGAGCTGATGATCAATCTTACCAACCCGCTTGCTCAACTCGCTCGGGAGTCGGTAACGCGTTCTCAAGAAGATCTTCTCCCTTATAAAACCTGCAAGCATGGAAGTCGAGCAGGAACTATTCCGACTAACACAACGAAATCCATGGCCTTCATTCAGCAGACTCCCACACTCTTCAAGCCAATCAAGGTTGGCCGGATGACACTTCAGCACCGCGTCGTCCTCGCACCTTTGACGCGTTTCCGAGCATATGCCTCCCATGTTCCCGGGCCTCATGCCTCAGTACCCATCGTGCCCCCACACCTGGGACATTTCTCATCACGGATGCTACATTCATTTCCCATGACGCAGGAGGATATGCCCACATCCCATGCATCTATACAGACGAGTAAATTGATGGTTGGAAAAAGGTACGTGATTCATCTGTGGGTCTCATTTGACTCCTGACTTTTGTATTATTTAGGTCACGGACGCGGTCCATGCCAAGGGATCGTACATTTTCCTCCAACTCTGGGCGCTGGGTCGCGCTGCAGATGCTTGAGAAGCAGGTGCCGCCCTCGCCGTACGTGTCTGCGCCGGACGTCTCGTTGTCCGGTCAATCGAAGGCACAGCGCCCGTTGACGGAGGACGAGATCAAAGTGTACAACGCCGCGTATTCGAAAGCGGCAGGAGACGCCGTGCATCGGGCTGGATTCGACGGTGTGGAGATACACGGCGCAAACGGTTACCTGGTGGACCAGTTCCTCCAGACGGTGTCCAACAAGCGCACGGATAGATGGGGTGGAGACGTAGAAGGCCGGACGAGGTTTGCGAGGGAGATCGCCCACCGCGGTCGTGGATGCTGTTGGCGAAGACCGAGTTGGCTTTCGGATCAGTCCCTGGAGCACTTATCAAGGTAAGAATCTTTGTGGGCGGCGATCTGCGCGTTGTTCGAGTTGTGTACTCATTTCTATGTTTCGCCAGACATGAAGATGGAGAATTCTCGACCAACGTTTGCATACCTTGCTAGCGCTCTGCGTGACAAGCACCCGAGGATGGCGTATCTGCATGCGGTCGAGGCTCGCATTTCTGGGGACGATGAAGTAGACGTCCATTCGAGCGAGGACAACCAGTTCTTGAGGGAGATCTGGAAAGGCGGTGAAGGTGGTGAGGAGAGGGTGTTCATAACGGCTGGCGGACATGACCGCGAGACAGCGTTGCGCTATGCTGAGAGGGAAGGGGATCTCGTAGCATTTGGGCGGCTCTACATAACAAACGTGAGTTTTCTTGAGTTTTCTGGACTACAGAATGTGTTGAGCTCACTCCGTCTTGTTCGACCACCACCAGCCTGATCTTCCTGCGCGGCTACAAACGAACGTGTCGTTAAGGCCTGGGGACCGTTCAAAGTACTACCTGCCAGGAAACATGACTACCTTCGGATACAACGATTGGCCGTTCGCAGACGGCGTTGTTCATGGGGCGGATGGACTCTGAGGTGGTGCTCTCCCTTATATACTTACATCCTGAGGCAAACTATGATATGTACGATGATTTGGCATGTGCAGTTCCTTTCTGTGTACTAGTAGATATACCATTCAAATGGTGATGGATTATGGATATTTACAGCAACTGAGTGACTGTGAGTCATGGCGTGGTTCCTTGTCAATGACTCTTTTTTCTGTCGCTCTCGGAAAAACAATGCACACTATCCAAGAGTAAGCCGGGATCGTGCCACCGAGAGACCTCGGTCATCTGGGACTACTTACCTGCCCTCGCTAGCTGCCCATCGCGATGCACTCCTCTCCCTCGGTGCGTCGCGCGCCCCACTCCATGTTTCTGCGGATAGCTTACTTGAGCACGAGGGACCTCTCTATCGCTCATAAGCTCTTCCTCTCCCTCGGCACCTTCCACACCACCATCGACTTTTTCATGTTGGGCCACCAATCCCTCGACCTACGATACCTCGATTTGCAATTTTGACGTCGCATCTGACAGATCTGAAGCGTCGACACCCTCCACATTCACAATGTCCTAAACTACGTCTCGCTCCTCCGCTCCCTCTATCCCGTCGCAAGAGTCTCTTCCGGGCAGTACTCGCACCTAATCAGCTGGTCGACTTCTTTCAGCGGGACGTTCTTGTGGTTGGTGCGACCGTTTCCATGTGAAGTCTGAATCAGCTGCGAGAGGAGGTATCATGTGGAATGCGCGTGCGCGTCCGTGCCGTGTTGGAGTCCTACTTCCGAGGCTGCAGCTGGCTTTGCGGGTGGCATGGGCTTGGGATTAACGTCATGCGGCGTGTGGAACGGAAGACGACGACGAACGGGAGGTGACGTATCGAAAGGAGAAGATTGCTGGCAAGAAAGAGGTCGTCAGATTGGGTTGAGCACCGTCCGGGGTAGTCTTGCGGTGGGTCGTCGAGAAGGCCAAGTCGGAAGTCGGCCCTCAAGTTCCATCGTCGAGTTCGTGGACAGCCGAGGAAATTCAATAGGATCCGGATATTGGTTCCCGTCGCTCTGGTCCATTCAAACCGACCTCTGATTCTGACGCCGAGAAGCGACCACCGCCTCCCTCAAGCTCCAGACCAGAAATCAAGTCGGATTCGCCATCAGCCTGGTGGTACGCCCCTTCCTCACACCGCGGACCTCCTACAACTCCTGATATGCACTCGTTCCGCTTTACACCTCCACCCCCGGTTCAGTATGGTGTTCCATCGCTACAGTCCCCGCGCTGGCTCCCTAGTGGTCACGTCAGGTCAGCCCATTGGTGAGTTGGTCGTGTCTTCGTAGCCTTTTCCTGCCGTGCGTGGGGACTCTGTGGTTGATTGTTCGTGGCAATGTCCACCCCTCCTTTGACAAATTCCCAGCCTCGTATACCTTCGTTCTATCTCCTGTGTGGTACTGACATGCTGTGCGCGCTTCAGGTGCACAAGCCGTGACTCCAATCAAGCCAAGACACTCGGGCCCCATTCGCACGTCTTTGCTTCTCCTACTTCTGCCCATCCCCATCACTCGCCTCGGTATCCAAACAAGACAATTTCCGGTTAGGACAAATATGACTGGGTTCGTGACTGTGATAGGGAGACACAGACAGAGAAAGACCATGGATACGAATCCGCGACGACCACGACAGACTCAGATCCTCCTCCGCAGACACCTATCGGGGCAGCGACAAGCACCTCAAGTCCATGGAGACAACGATGGGGAGGCGCTCGGCGTCGAGGACGATGCGGACGATGCGGCTGCATGCGAGACGCCTGGTCTGTCGGATCCGTCCAACCCCGTCAAGCTTCTCCGTCGATTCTCCTCGTCTATGTCCTCGGGCGCGCCGGGCTCGAATTGAGATGGTTGCGAATCGTCCAGAATCGCGGTAGTATTTCCTTCGCTGAACGGGTCTTTCCGTCAAGGATCGCTGTCAAACATTTCGGTGTCTCCATCTGGGCAGGGAGCGTCTGCACAGACGACGCCTGTGAGGTCGTTGACGCATCTATTCAGAAAGGCGTCGACGATTCGGCCGGGAGCTGAGCAAGATTGTTCCAAGACGAAACTCGGGAGTGGGGGTCTGGAACCCTCGTTGGCCTGTTCTGCTTCTGGTGATGGCACCGCGTTCACACATCCTCTTGGCTCATCGCCGCCGACGAATTACAGTCCTGGGTTGAGGAAAGATTCATAGGGATTCTGGGAGTCCATGACGTCCATCTCTCCTTGCCTCTTTCGCCATCGGTGTCGAAGCCTGCCGCAGGATGGATCGGTGAGAGAACGGCGCTTGTTCCAGAGGAAAGCCACGAGTCGTCGCTGGAAGCCGCCAGTTCGCAATTCACGCCCGCTACCAAGTCTAGATCGCTGTCCCCGGTCCGCGTCGTGTGACGAGCGCTGGGGTCGACGCGTTCATCGAGTTCGCAGCATGCCTCGCATTCATCGCCGACGACCACGCTCGCGTCTGGGTCGTACCTTTCATCGCCATCAACTCTCAATGGGTCGTCGTCTTTTGTGTCTCCTCTTGCTCCGAAGACGTCTAGGACGTGGATTGTTGATCGGTTCAGGTCGTCTTCGGTCGATGCGGGAAAGTGTGGTGTGCTGGGTGGGGACGGGATGGTTGGTTGGTTGGTGGAGAGGTGGATGGGATGCATGGCGAGACGGCGTCGTCGTCGTCTGGATCGGAGCATGTTGGTGGAGGGTATGGAGATGGAGGGCAGGCGCCCCCATTACAGTCGGATGTGGATGTTGGATCGGGGTTGGATGCAGGCAAGAATCATAGCGGTCAAGATTCCTCGTCCTCGTCCTCCGAGTCTGGCTCGTCTGGATCGAGAGGAGAGCATGATGGGGAAGACGTCAGGCTCGGAGACGGTTTCGTCGGTTGCCAACGCTGGCCCGAAAGGTGTTACCACACCACAACGACTGCCAACATTGGTGTCACGCCCTTTCCGATTCTGAGCATTTCGCAGACGTCTTCGGGTGCTAATTTGACGACGAATCACCATAATCGGAGTGGTGCTCCATGAGATGGCACAGACGGACTCAAGACGACTGCGATCGTGATCACGCCCCGAGTCGAAGGGCGCATGTAGCTCTGGTTCTCATTCTCGGCTTTTAGTCGGTACTCCGAACGGTAGTGCGTCGCCATCCAAGCACTCGTCTCATCATCCGCTTCCATCAGCTCCAGCATCTCATCCACATCCTGCTTTCCATCCCCATCTCCATCCTGTAGTGCCTCTAGCGCCACCCCCTCCTCCAATGATCGCCACCGTCTTGCCTTTTTCGGCTTCAATCGGTGTATGTGTCGTTTCCGCAATACCATGTTGTGCCGGGACTAGCACTGGTGCCTGTGCCCGTGTCACCAGAGTATTAGGGACCACAAGGATAGATAGCTTCATGGAACACAGATCTCTGTTTATCCTTCCCGTCCCCTGCCTCCGCGTGCATTCTCTATCTCTATCAGCGCCGATAACAGGAGTATCGGGGATGCGACATGCGAGTTGGTTAGGACTGGTATTTGTCTCGTTTTTGGTTTTTTCGTTCGTGGGTCCGATACAATGGACGGATGGAAAGATCATCATCTTTTTTTCTTGCGCATCTTCTCTCTTTTGTTTTATCAGCCCTTTGTTGCTATGGAGGAGGGGAGTAATACTGCCAATTGTGATGAGTTCAACATTGTGTCCTGTCCATGTGATTCCTTTCTTTCTTTTGTCATGCTCTCAATTACACACTTGCCAAGTTGCACTGTGGTCTTGGTCATTTTCACTTTTTCGTGTAGGTCTATGCTTTTTGGTCAAGTTGAATTATAACACTACATCAATCTTAATCTCTGGTGTTGTGTGCTGTTACACATTTTCCATCTGTTGAGTCAAGATTTTGATTGCAAGTGGTGAGAATGAGGGGACTGGATCTCATTCATTGATGATGGTAGTTGGAGTATACTTTCTGTGTACTTTTTACTCTCACTATGCAAGTCCCCTGGCACTTCCCAATTCATTTGTGGATCCAGTCAGGGTGTTATGTTTTTAAGTTGCTGTTGTTTCTCCTCTGCAAGTAACTCAGCACATGTAATTCAAGGCAAAATACTAGCTGGTACACAAGGTTGACTGGATACTTTGGATAGATCTCTTGTTGTTACAATTCTTTTTCTTTCCTTTCTTGACATCTACTTTCTACAAGGCAACTTGTTCAGACTTTCATGTAAAGGACTTTATTCCATTGCTACAAATATAGTTGTTTTTAAAAAAAATATTAATGATATGATACACTTTACATACTCATTTGATTCTGAAGCACAACATTCAAGATCATCTCAATCTTTTCATCTTTAGATATTTTGTCATATTGATTGAAAACTTCCTCCATGGCCAATTTGACCTTGGCAGGTATGTTTGATTGCTTGTACTTTGTAGCAGCAGATTGAACTGGTTGAAGATCTTTTTGATGGAAAAGATAGAATGAATGTTCCAGAACAAGCAGTGAATCTATAAAGCAGATTCATTCATCACTCTTCAAAACAGAGAAGACAAAAATACCAATACTAGCAAGAAGAATGTGCTGCCATGTACCCTGTAATCATCAGCTTGACTTGATACAAACTGAAATGAAGGATAAATTTACCTCATAATGAGGCTTCAGAAAGGATGATTGACTAGTATGAATATTGGACTGAATAATGAAATGTTAAAACCAAGAGGCAATGGAATAAATTCACATACACTCTGGTTGTGAACAATCTGTATCATGATAATTGATTATATTAAAATGGCAAGGAAAAAAATGAGATAGGGTCATAATTTGTTTAATATTCTCTTACAGTCTGAGAGGAATATAATCAAATTGTGGATTAGATGTGAAAATTGCCAAAATAGAAATTAAATCAAAACAATTTACATTGTACACCTGATAAAATACAAATGAAAGCAAATGTCAAATGTGTATGATTTATAATATCAAAAACAACTTACTTCCTGTAAAATGACAAAATAGTTAGTAAAGAGAACAGTGTAAGTATAAGATGACAAATGTACATTCTATTACAAATGAAAACATTGATTATTAGTAAATAATTCTTGGTGATATACCACAGCATCAAACATACCATCTACAAGCATCAAAAAGGAAAGTTGTGAGATAAACATTAGGATACAAGTGAATAGTGAAGTGTAACTCACAGTCTGGAATCAATGAAAGAAAAAGAGATGGATTTGAATGATGATAAACATCAAAAAGTTTTGCAAGCTCACCAACTAAACAGAAGTAGGACATAACAGAAGTTAAATGATTGGGGAACAAATATGATAAATAATATACCTCCTATAGATATGAAATACAAAGTGGTAATATTGAGTTATCACTTTGGAGAAAAAATGCACAATACATAACTCACATACTGTCATTTTTGAAGTGGAATGAGAATATGGTGTCATTGGTATTCCCAGTTTTTTGAATCATTGCATAATGCAAAACTCACAAACTACCATTTCCCAAGGAGAATGAAGAATGGATAGACATAGCATCATCAGTATCACCACTCTCTGCCACATTTCACATTTCACAATGCACAACTCACTGACTGTCATTTGCAGAGCAGAATGAAGAATGGATGGACATGGCATCATCAGCATCACCACACTCTGCTAAATTCTACAATGCACAACTCACATTCTGTGATTTCCAGAGCAGAATGAAGAATGAATGGACATGGCATCATCAGCATCACTTCTCTGCCACATTCCACAATGCACAACCCACATCCTGTGATTTCCAGAGCAGAATGAAGAATGAATGGACATGGCATATCAGCATCACCATTCTCTGCCATATTCTGCATTGCACAACTCACAAACTGTGATTTCCAGAGCAGAATGAAGAATGAATGGACATGGCATGATCAGCATCACCACTCTCTGCCACATTCCACAATGCATGACTCACTGGCTGTGATTTCCAGATCAGAATGAAGAATGAATGGACATGGCATGATCAGCATCACCACTCTGTCCCACATTCCACAATGCACAACTCACAACCTGTGATTTCCAGAGCAGAATGAAGAATGAATGGACATGGCATGATCAGCATCAGTTCTCTCTGCCACATTCTACAATGCACAGCTCACATCCTGAGATTTCCAGAGCATAATGAAGAATGAATGGACATGGCATGATCAGCATCACCACTCTCTGCCACATTCCACATTCCACAACTCACATCCTGTGATTTCCAGAGCAGCATAAAGAATGAATGGACATGGCATCATTAGCATCACCACTCTCTGCCACATTCCATAATGCACAACTCACATCCTGTGATTTCCAGAGCAGAATGAAAAATGAATGGACATGGCATCATCAGCATCACCACTCTGTGCCACATTCCACAATGCACAACCCACAAGCTATCATTTCCAGAGCAGAATGAAGAATGAAGAATGAATGAACATGGCATCATCAGCATCACCACTCTCTGTCACATTCCATAATGCACAACTCACATCCTGTGATTTCCAGAGCAGAATGAAAATGAATGGACATGGCATCATCAGCATCACCACTCTGTGCCACATTCCACAATGCACAACCCACAAGCTATCATTTCCAGAGCAGAATGAAGAATGAAGAGTGAATGGACATGGCATCATCAGCATCACTTCTCTCTGCCACATTCCACAATGCACAACTCACATCCTGTAATATACAGAGCAGAATAAAGAATGAATAGACATGGCATCATCAGCATCACCACTCTCTGCCACATTCTGCAATCCACAACTCACATACTGTGATTTTTAGAGCAGAATAAAAAATGAATGGACATGGCATGATCAGCATCACCACTCTTTGCCACATTCCACAATGCACAACTCACTCCCTGTGATTTCCAGAACAGAATGCAGAATGAATGGATATGGCATCATCAGCATCACCACTCTCTGCCACATTCCACAATGCACAACTCACCCACTGTAATTTCAACAGCAGAATGAAGAATTAATGGATATGACATCATCATCATCATCACTATCTGCCACATTCCACAATGCACAACTCACATCCTGAGATTTCCAGAGCAGAATGAATAATGAATGGACATGGCATGATCAGCATCACCACTCTCTGCCACATTCCATAATGCACAACTCACATCCTGTGATTTCCAGAGCAGAATGAAGAATGAATGGACATGGCATGATCAGCATCACCACTCTCTGCCACATTCCATAATGCACAGCTCACATCCTGAGATTTCCAGAGCAAAATGAAGAATGAAAGGACATGGCATCATTAGCATCACGTCTCTCTGCCACATTCTATAATGCACAGCTCACATCCTGAGATTTTCAGAGCATAATGAAGAATGAATGGACATGGCATGATCAGCATCACCACTCGCTGCCACATTCCATAACGCACAACTCACATCCTGTGATTTCCAGAGCAGAATAAAAAATGAATGGACATGGCATCATCAGCATCACCACTCTGTGCCACATTCCACAATGCACAACCCACAAGCTATCATTTCCAGAGCAGAATGAAGAATGAAGAATGAATGGACATGGTATCATCAGCATCACCACTCTCTGTCACATTCCACAATGCACAACTCACATCCTGTGATTTCCAGAGCAGAATAAAGAATGAATGGACATGACATCAACAACATCATCACTCTCTGCCACATTCCACAATGCACAACTCACATACTGTGATTTCCAGAGCAGAATGAAGAATGAATGGACATGGCATGATCAGCATCACCACTCTCTGCCACATCCCACAATGCACAACTCACAAACTGTGATTTCAACAGCAGAATGATGAATGAATGGACATGGTATCATCAGCATCACCACTCTCTGCCACATTCCACAATGCACAACTCACTGGCTGTGATTTCCAAAGCAGAATGAACAATGAATGGACATGGCATGATCAGCATCACCACACTCTGCTAAATTCCACAATGCTCAATTCACTTTCTGTGATTTTCAGAGCAAAATGAAGAATGAATGGACATGGCATGATCAGCATCACCACTCTCTGCCACATCCCACAATGCACAACTCACAGGCTGTGATTTCCAGAGCAGAATAAAGAATAAACAGACATGGCATCATCAGCATCACTTAACTCTGGCACATTCCACAATGCACAACTCACAACCTGTGATTTACAAAGCAGAATGAAGAATGAATGGACATGGCATCATCAGCATCACCACTCTCTTCCACATCCCATAATGCACAACTCACAGGCTGTGATTTCCAGAGCAGAATACAGAATAAACAGACATGGCATCATCAGCATCACTTCACTCTGGCACATTCCACAATGCACAACTCACAACCTGTGATTTCCAAAGCAGAATGAAGAATGAATGGACATGGCATGATCAGCATCACCACTCTCTGCCACATTCCACAATGTACTACTCACCCACTGTAATGTCCAGAGCAGAATGAAGAATGAATGGACATGACATCATCATCATCATAACTCTCTGCCACTTTCCACAATGCACAACTCACACCCTGTGATTTCCAGAGCAGAATGAAGAATGAATGGACATGGCATGATCAGCATCACCACTCTCTGCTACATTCCACAATGCACAACTCACAGGCTGTGATTTCCAGAGCAGAATGAAGAATGAATGGACATGGCATGATCAGCATCACTTCTCTCTGCCACATTCTACAATGCACAACTCACCCACTGTGATTTCCAGAGCAGAATGAAGAATGAATGGACATGGCATCATCAGCATCACCACTCTCTGCCACATTCTGCAATCCCCAACTCACATACTGTGATTTCCAGAGCAGAATAAAAAATGAATCGACATGGCATGATCAGCATCACCACTCTTTGCCATATTCCACAATGCATAACCCACAAGCTATCATTTCCAGAGCAGAATGAAGAATAGATGAAGATGGCATCATCAGCATCATCACTCTCTGCCACATTCCACAATGCACAACTCACTCCCTGTGATTTCCAGAGCAGAATGCAGAATGAATGGACATGGCATCATCAGCATCACAACTCTGTGCCACATTCCACAATGCACAACCCACAAGCTATC
This sequence comes from Leccinum arenicola, assembly GCA_038092295.1. Lineage (NCBI taxonomy): Eukaryota > Fungi > Basidiomycota > Agaricomycetes > Boletales > Boletaceae > Leccinum > Leccinum arenicola. The sequence goes on from JBBPQC010000737.1 coordinate 13,042, forward strand.
ATTTGCAGAGCAGAATGAAGAATAGATGAACATGGCATCATCCACATCATCACTCTCTGCTAAATTCCACAATGCACAACTCACTCCCTGTGATTTCCAGAGCAGAATGCAGAATGAATGGACATCGCATGATCAGCATCACCACTGTCTGCCACATTCCACAATGCACAACTCACATTCTGTGATTCCCAGAGTAGAATGAAGAATTAAAGGACATGGCATCATCATCAGCATCACCACTCTCTGCCACATTACACAATGCACAACTCACATCCTGTGATTTCCAGAGCAGAATGAAGGATGAATGGACATGGTATCATCAACATCACCACTCTCTGCTGCATTACACAATGCACAACTTACATCCTGTGATTTCCAGAGCAGAATGAAGAATGAATGGACATGATGGTATCATCAGCATCACCACTCTCTGCCACATTCCACCATCCACAACTCACATACTATGATTTCCCCAGGATCATTGACAATATAAGTCAAATCATGGTTATCTTTGCTCAATTGCCCAATAACAAACTCACTGTCTGTCATTTCCATAGTGAAAGCAATTAATTAACATAACTCTGATTGTACTTCATCTGATTGGTTTGAATTTATCTCACCCAAAAGTGTGGAAACCATCTTGCAATTTTTTCAGGATCAATGTTTCCTTTTTGTTGCTGCCTGTCCAAAATAGATATAACACTTTTTCAGATTATAGCATCTGCCTTGTAAGAATATTCAACTTTCAGTGCTTACTCTCGAACTGCATATCTGATACACAATGCTATGTTTTTTTCCTGTGCAGTCACAAATAGCATTTTCAAAGCCTTGTCATCCAGAGCCCCTGCTGTACTTTCCAGCAGTATGTTACACCCCCCATCCGAGTTGTGCATTCCTTCCACACATACAAATTCCGTGAGCCAAATCATTTATTAGAAAAGAGAATACACACCTTCCATCCGAACACTACATTTTGGTGCATGCTTCAATTGACAGAGACGTCCCCATACATCAGCTTTGTCAAAAATCCCCTCTATGAGCTCATGTGCCTTTGCCATCCTCTCCTCTAGTGGCAGCCTTCGATCATTACCACTTAATTTGCTCATAGCGACTGCTAACAACGCATCAAACTTGGTGAACAACACAATAACAGGCACTGGACAAGTTGTGAGCTCAAGACAAATTTTCTGAAAATGCTGTCACCATTTCTTGTATCACATTCATTGAAAAATATTTCTTCGGAACGTTGAATTGACCGACCCAGTTTGTCCATTGGGATACAGTACCTATTCGATATAATCACCAGTTAATGATTCTTTAACCCGCACATCCCAGCTTGAAGCTATTACCAAATGGCATGAATTCGTTTGTTGAGAACCCTCGTATCCGCACGATCGACGATGAACTTCTGGAGTCGTTTGACTTCGTCTACAGAACCAGCTTCGAAGCCCTGCGAGTCATGAAAGACGAATTTGTCGTTGCTCCGGAAAATCAATTCGTTCTCGATGTCGTGGATCCCGCGCTAGAATGCATTAGTAAAGATGCGCCTCGTGTCAGAGTCCAATATGCAATATGTTACAAGTGATACTCACCCCCGTGGATCCCTCGACCTGGGTCAGATTGATCTAGTCGCACAAGTTTGGTAACGCAGTCATCCGTATGTATCAAACCAGGTACGCACCTTGTTGCCTTCTCCATCATAGACCTCCGGGTCTTCGGTAGTGTTACAGATCGCGCGGAGGATAGTCGTCTTTCCAGCGTTCGCCCGCCCAATGATAAGGATCCTGAAACGGCCAAATTTCTCTCGGATGTTTTCAAAACCGCCGCCTGTCTCGTTTGTCGCCATATCTAGATACAAAGCACGAGCTAGTAGTG
>JBBPQC010000738.1:0-14914 GCA_038092295.1 Leccinum arenicola
CAGAGTCCCTCCGCAAGGAAGCAAACGACATACCCATCCCTCACAACGCCCGCTACCTCCACGCAGCCCTGCACGCCATCGCACCGCACCGCCAAAAGAACTCCGCACAAGCACAGGAGCGCATCGACGCCTTCTTGGCCTGGCCATTGCCCGCGCTCGACCGGCACCAAGAATGGCTATCGTTTTCTGACATCTGGCACAAACCGTTTCGGTCGATGGATTATCTCAACCTCACTCTCGTGTATCGCTTCGGTTTCGTGCTTGCCTCCAAGGGGTATCATTCTTGAGACGCAGCTTTGCAAGTAGTCTCAACCTTCGCACACCATGCTCGTCCGTCTGTCGTGGAAAGGTATTTGCGACAAGTGGAAGACGCATTCCGGGATTCAAATTACGACTCGAAGAAGGGCATGGATCCTCCGTCGGACTTGCTCGCTGGCGCATACAGCCTCGCCATCAGAATTTTCGCTCTTGGGGGAAAGGACGATGCAGCTCTCGTTCTGATCTCGATCGCACGGTCGCGTGGAATCCGCATACCTGATTTCACGCTTAACATGGTCGCCAAACACGCCCTAGATCGACAAACGGCTATCGACCGGACTCAGGCAGCGTATCCTTCATGGAATGTGCAAGATACCACCAGCCATCGCGTCAGCATCGAACGTAAAACGACCCCTACAAAACACGCTGAGGACATCGCGGCGCTGGCAGTCCACCTTCGGCACCGCCATGCGATCACCCATGCCGCCGTCCCCTCACGCCCTCTACAGCTTCATAACCTCATACCAAGCCCTCCGAGTCGGTCGCACCCATGTCCTCCTCCGCTCCCTCGCCTCCCGCCTCCCGCCGCGAATTCGTGCACATCCTTTTTGTGTTCGCACACCACTTTCACTTGGTCGGCGTCCTGCGCAAGACGCTGTTGTCGATCGTCAGGGGTCCGCGGGGTAAGCAGGCACGCAAGGAGCAAGGGATTTGAGGGACACACAGTATCAGTCACCTCTGTTGCCTATTCACCTGATGCCCTCGACGAAAGTGGCATTCAGTTCAAGCTGCCAAAGTTTCATGTTTACCGGGCGATCTGCGTGGTTCTCGAAGTTGACGGTCGAGTCACTGAAGCGGTCGAATGTTTCGGAAAGATCAAGGATGAGCTATCGCAGGAGACGAGTGCTTCAGATCAACCATCGCAATGGGAGCAGGGTGAGTGACTGCAATAAGGACGCTGAGAATTGGCTGAAAATCTCCCAAGATTTTCGACGACGCTGGGTCGAGAAGCTGGTAAAAGGGGGTGATGCGGCAATGGACTCGAAGAATTACGATGGGGCTATCGGCTCCTACTCGAGCGCACTCTCGCTTGACCCGGAAGACATTAATGACATCATAGTCAAATGCTGCAAGGTGCGACTTGGCCTGTTGGAGGATGAACTCATAAATGTTACCAAGGTATGTATTGGTTTATGCATCGCGCCATATCGACAGCACTGACGGTACGATCAGGCTACCAAAAAGAAACACGCTCATAGCATGGGTCGTTACAAGGAGGCACCCGGAGCGTTCGGGATGATGCTGTCGGGCATGGAGGATTTACCTGACCCACGAATCCGTGGTGAGCCCGTTTTGCGCACATTACCTAGATGACGAGAGGGTAGACAAGCAGTCGGACGACTCTTGGATCATATCCTCACGCGTTCGGGCAACGTCACCATTCTTGCCTGGACCGGGAATACTGGTATTATTCACAGCTACCTCCCGTCCGATCTCACTGCTTATGACCAAGTCGTTCCGCCACATGTTCCACAACCTGTCGAGACTGTCGAGATGGATCAGATGGTTATCGAGTTGCAGTCAAGTCTTTCTGATTTTTCCCTGGTCGATCGATTGTACGGACGGCTTCATGATCTCCCCCCATTGTCCATCATTTCTGGTTTGATGCTTCCAGGGCTTGTTTTCCGCCTCACTGATATCCTCCATCATCTCCCCACACCCGAATCCGATCCCGGCCTCTACGTTTATCACGCCACTACCTCACTTCCCGGTGATGTACGGATCGAGACTAAAGACGACTCGCTGGCGACGCAACATCTGGTTCTCGTCCATCCTTGGATAAGCCTTCTGATCGACGAAGATTTTGAGGGTGATGTTCCTCTGTTTGATCTGCCCGTGCGTGCGATGCAGCTCGCCGTTCGACTCAGGCAGCCGTTCGGTGCGATCTTGCTTGCCTCGCAGGGGCGCATTCAGTATAGACGCATCGCGACAGACAGCTTCATCAAGGTTCAGATTCGGAAGGAGACGCCGTGGACGGATCTGATGAACTGCATTCGTATGGTCAACGTTCAGTAGTTGTGCATTGTTAGCTTTGGACTAGTTACCGGACAATTTTCTTTATCATGACTGCATCCTACTACCCTTCGAACGACATCCGAGTGCTGTCAAAAAAACATACCCAATACTTGTCAGTATAACACACACTCCATGCATACGTATCACATTCTCAACGATGGTGGAAGGAACCTGATTCTTATTAACCGATCCAATATGGTTTATTGACGTGTACAGAAAGCAATTGGACATGATAGCTACATGTCCTGCTGTTTGCACATTTCATTTCGCACCGAGTTTTGCATTACGTCGTTTCTCACTGGCACGTTCTACTTTCTGCAAATTTTCGGACAGCCTCACACCGTCCTTCCGTTCCTAAGCAGGTGAGGCGATGACATTGAAGAGGGGGATTGGGCGGGCATGATGTGCACGTGTCGAGACTGAGCGGGCTTATCAGATATCGTTAAGTAAAGGGTTAGCAACATTTGGCGCACTTGATTGGAGGATCAGTAGACGCGTACCTGGTGCTTCTGCGCCTGAGTAAGGGTGCAGGCGAAGACATCGAGGCTGTTTTCGACACAAGGGGGTTTGAGTTCGGGCTTAGGATCGAATCTGGACTTGCCTCGGTGGAGTGGGAGGCGCTCTGCGATGGGGTGAGGGAGGAGCTGTCCGAAGGGTAATTCCAATGTGGGTTTGGCGCGGCGGAGGCGTCGAAACTAGAAGGGGTAAAGTGAGTGTCAGCACAAACAAAAGGGAAGCATATACGTGGCACCCGAGTCAGCGCCCAGCCTCCCGTCGTTGTGACTATCGCTCTGACATAAGGCCTAGAGAGCCCTGAGCCTCCGTTTCACCATCTCGGCCTAGACAGTTGCGCAGGTCCATGAGGGCACGACATCCGAGTCCATCAATGTGCTGGAGCGTTGTGCTTACCTTCCTTGGTGACGAGGTGGGCTTCGCAGACTTGGAGCTCGGCTAGGGCATGTGCGAGTTTGGTGTTGGCGTTGGAGGAAGGGTGGGTGGGGAGATGTCGAGGGTGTACGAGGAGCGGTGGGCGTCGCGGGTGGATTTGTTGTATGAATTATGTGGCAGTGTCGACGGGCCGCCGTGGCCCGTGTGTCACCTCGCCGTTGCCTCATGGCTTGAACGAAAGTCCATCCACCACCTCACCTCCGTATACTCAGCAGACTCACGCAAACCAGAATTTACAGCCATGAATCCAACCATGTATGTCTATGTACTCCTTCGTATCACAGTCACGTTGGGTCACTTGAACTTCGCTCTGTCGGGCAGCAAAAATGTCTTCTCTCGAGGCAATATCAAGTCAAATTCTCCATAGGCGATAGATCGCAGGTGACGAAGAAAGCAAAAGAGAAAAAGAACTGTACCACTTGGGTCGACAATTTCCTTCTGTGCGTACATCTTCGTTCTTCGATCCCAGCAAACTGAATTCTCTCAGTGACGGCAACGACGACTCCGTCCTTGTTGCTGAAGTGTACCGAAACCATCGCATTTGACCGCGGGAACTGGTCGGACGCCTCTATGAGACCATCGGTAGCATTCTCAGCAAACTCACTGCGGACAATGGTATGAAAGATTTTCTTTGCCGTCCGTTCTGCTGATGCGATCTTTCCAATCAGTCTTCCAGGAGCGTCTTCCACGCTTAACGGACACTTCCAATGGTTCCCACCTTTCGGACATCACCATCAAATTTGCGTTGGCCGTTCAAGCAGTAACCGAGGAGACCGCAGCGGCTGACACACTTGGTTCCACGCCCACAGCTGGCAGCGTACCCGGCTGCACGGTCGACGTTGACTCCAACGCAGACAAAAGCCAAGGTAAACAAGCAGTCACAGAGGAGATCGCAGAGATCGACACATTTGGTTCCACGCCCACTTCTGGGGGCGTATCATCCTCGGCGGTCGACATTGGCTCTAACGCCCACAAACGCCAAGCTAAACAAGCAGTGGAGATCGACGCTCCTCGTTCCACACCCACAGTGGGCAGTGCATCGGGCTTGGTCGACGTTTACTCCGACGCGGACAAACACCAAGCTAAACAAGTAGTCACCGATGCGACCAGAGCCATCGACCCACTCGGTTCTACACCCGCAGCGGTTGCCGTACTATCCTCGGTGGTCGACGTTGGCTCAAAGGTTGTGAATGGAATAGAAGCACTCGACAATACGTGGGGTACTTTGTCGAAAAAGATCGAAGTATTCAACAAGATCGTGGCCAGCATTGCCGAGGTATTTTGATGTCTGGTCTCTCGACGCTCCCGTGATCTCAATCCAAGACAGGTTCATCCCTACGCGTTGCTTGCTTGGTCTGTTATATCCGCCGCGAGCCGAGTATGTTTCTCTGTCGATCATATCCCTGTCGCTAATTGATCGCGGCGCGACACACAGGTGTTGGTAGACCAGAAGAATCGCGATGGTCGTTCGCTTGGCGGCCATGATGAGTGACGCCTTCGACTTCGTCGACAACGCCGAACCTTTGAAGGCGATCGAGGCACACAAGAAGCCTATCACGCTGCTCATACAGCAAGTGACGGAGTGTGGATACTTCGTCATTGAATATGCCCAACAAAAGAAATTTGGTTAGTCGTCGTCGAACCCGCCTTTCTTTTTTCTGAACTCTGGTTGCAGGGGTTCGGATGATAAAATACACGTTCTCTGATATAGATGCAAGGATCGGGGATTACGGGACCAAGTTAGAAGAACTCAAGACCGCATTCCTGGAAGGTGTGACGGTGCACACGGGTATCATGGTCTTTCGTATGATGGATATCGTGGATCATACCGGTGAGTCCGACCTTTTTAACGGACTGCTGGGTGAGTATTCATGAACCTCGAATACAGCGAAAGCCATAGACCTGAACGACATACCATACGCATTCGGTGCCAGATATATGCCGGAAAAGAGATGCCTTCCCGGGACGCGCGTGGCCTTGCTTCGCGATATTTGTGATATCCTCAACAAACCCGACAAGGATGCCCCAAGAGTGTGCTTGCTCACTGACGTGGCTGGATCGGGCAAGTCTGCAGTGGCTCACACCATCGCTCGACTGTACGACGAGCAAAAGCGACTGGGCTCGTCGTATTGTTTCTCCAGCACCGATGTCGCGAGGCGGAATCCCGAAAATCTGTTCAGCACTATAGCACGGAACTTGTCTGATCGCGATCCGCAGTACAAGTCTGCTCTTTGGGATGTCGTGAAAGGCGACCGATCGCTTTGCACGTCCGAATCACCGACCGAGCAGATCCAACAACTCATCATCAAACCTTTTGAGGGTCTTGACCCCATCGGGCCATTGGTGGTCGTCATAGACGCCCTCGATGAAAGTGGCCGTCCAATCGATCGCTGGCCACTGCTAAAAGCGATGTCTAAGCAAATTTCCGATAACACCCTTCCGACCAACCTTCACTTCTTGATCACTGCTCGACCCGAGGATGATATCTTGACCACGTTTGCCTCGTCAGGCTTAAATTTGGTCCATAAGCAAATGACAGAGATTCCTGACAATGATGTTGATGAAGACCTTAGGATGTTCATCCATGATTCGCTTCATCATCTTACTGCACTAGAAACTGCCTGGCCTCAGCAAGAGTGGTGTCAACTGCTCGTCCACTGTTCACAACATCTCTTCCAGTGGGCATCTGCTGCTTGTAGATTTATTACAGGAGAGGGCTCTAGTACTGGAGTCCACCCATCATGGCAGCTGAAAATCATTTTGGAGCAGGAAAACAATGGTGGCTGCCCTCTAGATATCCTATATGATACCATTCTAGGACAACTATTTACATTGAACAAGGCTCGGCAGTTGTTCCGAAATGTGATGGCCATTGTGTTGGTATTGAAGGAGCCACTCTCATTGATGTCCCTTTCTTTGTTGTTCGAGGCAAAAGAAGAGTGGAACTTTCGGGGTATCATCAAACCCATGGGCTCATTGTTGGATGGGGTATATGATGAAGAGCAGCCCATCCAACCACTCCACACATCATTCCGTGACTACTTGTTGGATGGAGCTCAGAGTTCCATCTTTCATGTTGTCATTCAATCCCATCACTCTCTTTCCCTTGCCCAAGCTCTGATTGCATGCATGCAAGAGAAGCTTCACTTCAACATTTGTGATCTCAAGGACTCTCGACAGTTCAACTCTACTATTCCTGATCTGCCAGATTGAGTAAATGCAGCCATCCCCCCTCAGTTGGCATACTCTTGTCAATACTGGGTATTTCATCTGTGAAACTCTACCCCTGACCAAGATGTGTGGCATGAGACTGCATCTTTCTTCCAGAATTTCCTTCCCTACTGGCTTGAAGCCATCAGTTTTCTCTCAGTCATCTCACCACAGACAATGATCTTATGATTCTTATCTGCCATAGAGGCCTGCCACAGCCTGTCAAAGTGGGCAAAGGTGAGATGACCTATGACAATTTGTGATCAATATTAAATGTAACAATCACAGGACCATGAAATTGGTGTGATAGCATCAGAGGCATATCAATTCATCCAAGTATTTGCTCCTGTCTTAAGAGAATCCACTTGCCATATATACCTTTCTGCCATGCCTCAAACCCCCTCTGGCTCTCCACTCTGTGTACTCTGGTCTAATCACCTGCAGAAACATGCATCCATCACCTCTGGACATCCTGCAAATTGGCCAGCTGAAGTTCATGTCATTTCAGGTCATCAAGATAGGATCACATCTGTTGCCTATTCACCTGATGGGACTCACATTGTCTCTGGCTCAGATGACAAGACTGTTAGGGTTTGGGATGCAACCAGTTGTCAACTTGTGGCAGGTCCATTTGAGGGACACACACAATCAGTATCCTCTGTTGCCTATTCACCTGATGGAACTTTATTGTCTCTGGCTCAAAGGATGAGACCATTAGAGTTTGGAATGCAACCAGTGGTCAACTTGTGGTAGGTCCATTTCAGGAACACACACAATCAATATCCTCTGTGGCCTATTCACCTGATGGAGCTTGTATTGTCTCTGGCTCAAAGAATGAAACCATTAGGGTTTGGAATGCAATCAATGGTCACCTTATGGCAGGTCCATTTCAGGGACACACACACTCAGTCACTTCTGTTGCTTATTCACCTGATGGAACTTCTATTGTCTCTGGCTCTTGGGATGACACCATAATGGTTTGGAATGCAACCAATGGGCAACTTGTGGCAGGTCCATTTAAGGGACATACACAATCAGTCTACTCTGTTGCCTATTCACCTGATGGAACTTGCATTGTCTCTGGCTCTTCAGACAATACCATTAGGGTTTGGAATGCAACCAATGGTCAGCTTGCAGCAGGTCCATTTATGGGACACACACAACCAGTTACCTCTGTTGCATATTCACCTGATGGAACTTGCATTGTCTCTGGCTCTTGGAATGGCACCATTATGCTTTGGAATGCAACCAATTGTGCCATTGTGGCAGGTCCATGTTAGGGACACACAGAACCAGTTACCTCTACTGCCTATTCACCTGATGGTACACACATTGTCTCTGGCTGTTTTGACAAGACCATCAGAGTTTGGAATGTGGCAGGTCTTTCCAAGAAAAACTCAGGAATATTCTCTGTTGCATACTCACCTGATGGAACCTGCATTGCCTCTGGCTCAAGAAACAAGACCATTAGGGTTTGGAATGCAAGCAATGGTCAGCTTGTGGCAGGTCCATTTGAGGAACATACAGATTCAGTCTACTCTGTCACCTATTCACCTGATGGTACTTTTATTGTCTCTGGCTCAAAGGATGAGACCATTAGAGTTTGGAATGCAACCAGTGGTCAACTTGTGACAGGTCCATTTGAGGGACACACAGATACAGTCACCTCTGTTGCTTATTCACCTGATGGAACTTGCATTGTCTCTGGCTCAAGTGATGCAACTATCAGGGTTTGGAATGCAACCAATGGTCAGCTTGTGGCAGGTCCATTTGAGGGACACATAGATACAGTCACCTCTGTTGCTTATTCACCTGATAGAACTTGCATTGTCTCTGGCTCTTGGGACAAGACCATTCGGGTTTGGAATGCAATCAATTGTCAGCTTGTGGCAAGTCCACTTGAGGGACACACAGGTTCAGTTTACTCTGTTGCTTATCTGCCTGATGGAACTTGCATTGTCTCTGGCTCTTGGGACAAGACTATCAGGGTTTGGAATGCAACCAATGATCAGCTTGTGGCAGGTCCATTTGAGGGACACACAGAAACAGTCTACTCTGTCAGTTATTCACCTGATGGAACTTGCATTGTCTCTGGCTCCGATGACAACACCATAAGGGTTTGGAATGCAACCAATGGTGCCATTGTGGCAGGTCTATGTTAGGGACACACATATGGAGTCATTTCTGTGGCCTATTCACAAGATGGAACCCACATTGTCTCTGGGTCATGGGATGACACTATCACATGTACAGTGTGGAGTGTAGAAGGTCTTCTCTCCCATGGTGATTTAGATGAAAAAGATGGTTGGATCAAATCTTTTAATGGTGGCTGCTTTGGTTGGATTGCACCTTGGAATAGGAAGCTTGCTTACCGTCCTTACCACTCTTTGATGATAACTCCTGACAGAACTTGCCAACTTTCCATTGATCAATCCTTGTTTGGAGAGTCCTGGGTATCTTGTTGGAAATGATTGGCTTGTGCAGTCTCTTGGTTATGATACTTGGTCCCTCATACATGTTGTACTGGTAATTTTTTTTTTTTTTTTTTTTGGACCCCCCCCCCCCCCCCCCCATTCTTTTTCTTCGTCTCGTTTACCTTTCTCTATACGACCAATCATCTGTGACTTCTCCAGCTTACATATTACAGATCATTCACTTATTCCATGTCCTTCCATAGGATTCCATCACACCATATTTACCGACCAATCACAGGTCGTTTTCTTGTTTGTTTCTTTTACCTATTTAAAACAACATCGTTGAGATATCTCTTTTCTTTTAACTTTGACCTCCTCGAGTATCCTAGATACGTCGTGGAATACATTCTTAGACCCTTAAAACCCTCTGAGTGACCTTATCCTGCACTTGAGTGGACGCTTCGACTTTCCAGGAAGCTTTGCCACCTAAAGGCTACCAAAGTCGTCTCTTCGTGTTTACTTCAGAACCTCTGATTCCGTGACCCTCAGAGTTCATTGTCGTCTTGATCCCTTGACTCTCAAGACTTCCTCTGTACCCTCTCGTCTCAGTTATTTCTTTCTCAAGGATACTCTTGATCCAACTTGGACCAAGTGTAACACATTGCTCTTTGCAGAATATATAGTGATACTAAAACAAATTCAACTGCCAAGTGTAGTAGTATAAAACCATAAGGAAGAAAAACCAGAAACTCAAATACTGAATACTGCTAGAGAAACAAAAATCACAGACACAAAACCTATATAATAATCAAAATAATCAACTCATCCTCTCATCCTCTCGCCACATGTGTACGGGTATTACCCCCACTGGCATGACCGATGTCCAGACTCTGACTCAACAACCGCCTCACATACCCATATGCCTCATCCTCCTCACTCGAATCAGCCCACACATCCTCATGTTTGGACTCCAGCTTTTTACTACCACCACCACGCCTCCTCGCTCGAGCACAATCCCCTTCCTCCTTTATCGAAAATGCCCAACTCCATGGCACAGTCCCCTCCCCATCCTCATCATCTTCACCAAACAGTGCAGGCAGTGTCAATGAAAACATAGGTTGCAGAATCCACATGCTCTTGCGTCGCACCTTGACTGTATCAAGAAGGCGGTACCGACAACTCTGTCACATTGGGATTAGCATGCCCATTCCCAGTCATTTACTCGTCATTGCAGTTTGCACCACAGGAGGAGGATTGACAGGCAGCGGTGGCGGAATCACAAATGAAGGCTCCAGGAACCACGATTGTAAGCCAGATGGCAATGGCACCCTTGGCTCATCATCCGACTTATAGAAATTGTACCATAGAATGACTAATGAGTGGGAGAAGCTCCAATGAGGAATGAGGAGTGATGGATCGAACGAGGTATGAGGAATGGGGTTAGAGGAAGCTTAGTCAGTACAATCTCTATGATATCAGTTATTCTCTATAGTTAGACTTATGTTAGTCTCTATCACATTAGTGATAGGAAGTATGATAAGTAGTACATCATTGATACTATGAATCATCAACTAACTCCTAGAGGTCTAGTCATAGGAATTCTTATATAGCATAAGCTATATAGAAATAGTATAACTATCTCTGATCTTAATAACGACTGAAAGACGATATTAGATGAAGTAATATCTCTATCATTATATGACAGGTATCTCTATCGAAGATAGGTAATCTCTATATGTTCTTGATAAAGAACATTAGGTAATCTCTATTACAGAGTAATAGGTAAGAGATTTATTCAGTCTCTAATGTACAAACATAAGTGCATGTACACTCTATTAGGTAATAGACTATGTCTATTAGCTTATAGATACAGCTTAATAAAGCTTGTAATGATTGAGGATATGGATGATCATTCTCATTAGGATCTCTGTCCATAATGGTAAGTTGTCTGTAATGTTAATAGATAGTAAGTACAGCAACTGATGTCTCAAGTATCTGTCAAGTAACAGAATATCAGTAAGAGACATAAGATGAGATCTTTATACAAGGATAAGTCTCATGGATCTTGTTCTGTTGAGAGGTAGAAAAGACAAGTAAAACTCCTTTATAGGAGTGAAGGGACATATAGGTGAAAAGCTCCTTTTTTTATATTATGAGCTCTAAGGATGAGCTATATATACTAGATACAATGATTATCTAATATATATTACTAAGAGTATGTAGCCAATAGCATAACAGACTCTTGTACATGATATGTAAGCACCTAGTCATATTCTAGTCAGATTGACTAGATATGAGTCAGTTGTACATTATATGAGTCACATGTACATTGTATGAGTCACATGTATATAGTATGAGTCATATGTACAATCATATATGAGTCAATATGAGTCTTGATCAGTCAGCTGATCAGTAAGCAGGTCTTTCGACCAATGGCATATAGTACTCTTATCTCATATATCTAATCTAGTTAGATAAGATAAGATATAATCTTATCTTCGAGATGTACTTAGCATTACTATACTTTAGATAGCGTAATAGATATGGCTTATGCCAATCATAGAAATGTAGTAGTGTAATGTATAACATACTACAATTTCAACACAACTCTCCCTCCCAGTCGCATAGGGGTCATCGCATCTGGTGCCTCTGGCAATGAATGGGAGATTGTGCCTGAGTGCATATCATACAGCACTCGTGTGGGATGCAATCCTGGCGCTGTTGACTAGGGATGAGCAGGAGTGGCGTATGCGCTCCTGTTGTCACTTGTTCAATGGAGTTGACAGGTGGGGACTGTGGGGTGGGACAAGGGTGCTGATCCAGAACAGGCAGCCCGGGGAGCAGGGATACGTGTACAGGTGCAGATCCCCACAGAAGCATTTGACGCTGCACATTTCTTTCCATTTGGGTCCTCATAGTCACACCTGGGGCGTGGACGAGGGCATGGACCTGCCAAGGCAGCACAGGTTGTTGTGGGATATGATGGAGCTCGGGGTCAAACCTATGCTCGTCAGTATGGTTGCACAGGGATATGCACAGCACGGCAGTGTGAAGGTTGTGTTAAGGATTTTGGATCGGATGGAGGTGGTGGAGTGTGGTGGGAGACCTGCATAGAGACTGAGTCAGGAAGGGATGGGCAGGGGAAGATGAGATGACGACAGATGTGGGTGTGGCAATGTTGAGGGAGCTCAAGGGGAGAGTTCAAGCAAGGGATCACAATATCTGCATCCATGGGAGTCTTGATCTTAGTCTCAGTTCAGGTCTGAAGTCTTTCTGATGTACAGTGAGCTGGGTTTGGTTGGTTGGTTGATTGTAGTGTAATCACTTTGGGGATTGACTGGGTTGAATCGGCCAGGGTCTTGGTCACAGTATCATGGTTCCTGGCTCTTCTGAACATGAGGTGAAGATAATAAGGAATTTTGAAATTGTAATGAAGAAGAAGAACAAGGCAGTATTACACAGCATAAGAAGTACCCAGTAGATTGATAGTAGTAGTGGTGATCAGTTAGTTGGAGAAGATATCCTGAATACTTCATATATGCTTTTTACTCTCACTGCTCTCACCATGCCTCCCTCCTCCCAATTCACTGGCGGATCCTGGATTAATTTTCAATTTTCAAATTCTTTCAATGAGATCACTTGAAACCTGCCAAGAATGCACTACCAAGGTCACGGTTATCCTGGCCACCGACTTGGCCTATCAAGATGGCCATCGAGTGTGGCACCAATTGCCTGCTCAAACTTGAACATAAAAATTTGAATTGTCAATGTCTACAAGATCATCCTCGGAAGTGAGCCGGAGCGCCTCATCATGCATCAAAATGGACTTATTGATGTCTGTGAGGTCACCTAGGCTGTTGAAACGAAGACATAGTGGGTGTCCCTCAGAGGTTATTTAACCAAGTCAGCTTCGTGGGATGCCTGTTGGGAGTGAGGCAGACTGCTTGCTCATACATTAGAATTGACCTGTTGATATCCGTGAGGTCACCAAGGTGTTTGAAGTGATGACACAACTGTCGGAAAAATATTTGGACCCATTGGCATAGTGCAAAATTGAGTAACAATTAATAAGCCATTACTTCCTTATAATGGACATGGCAATGCATCACTTTACCACGGTTGCATGAGCATGGTCATTAATATTAATTATTATTTCTGTGAGAGCGTTGTAATGCTCAATTTAATGGGCTTTGTAATTAATCACTCCCCCCATGGCGATGCATTAATGGACATAGCTAAAGTTACCCCATTACAATTACATACAATCATGTTTTATGGTGTTTACTTTTTTCTGACAACGAGTTCTCGAGGTTGTTGTATCCAGCGGGCATGTCAGGATGGTTCAACTTGTCGGGAGTGAAGGATGGACCACCTCATCAAAGATTCAAGCAATCAACTTGGTGATATCCGTGAGGTCCCCGAGGCACTCAAAGTGACAGGATAATGAGCTTCCAAACAGGATGACTGTTAGGAATGAAACAAAGTCCCTCCTCGTTCATCAAAATGGGTTTGTCCGGCGCCAGGCGCCAATCCCTGACTCCCTGGTGGAAACCAAATTTTTATGAGAACTAGAATCATCATTGGCAATCAACACCTAATTTACAAATCTCTTTTGCATAAAGTTGCAGTGGGCCCAATGAAATAGTATTTAGAGAACACAACCAACCTCGGATGCTCAGCTCGAGTGTTACTTATCTACAGTCGGCCTCTGAACCATCCAATCCACTGCTCAACAAATCAAGGTTTCCTTCAAGGAGGATCAAACACAGGATGAGAAGTGTAGAGGGTACAAAGGAAGGTCGATGAATCTCTTCCAACAAATAGATTGTGTACACATGAACGACAATACATTCACACGACTACGTCTTAGATTTCCATGCCTGTAAGCCGTTTTGCAGGGTACCTGAAGTGTTTGAGGTGGACAAAACCGAGGCTCCTCCACTTTGTGGGAGTCGGGGATCAATGGAAGGGTACCACAAGTATTAAATAACTACTTAAGAAGTCGAAGAACAAACATGCAGCTGAACAGAGCTCAGACTGAGCAGGCTAGTCTTAGTGACCTCATCACTTGTAAGTAGCTCATTGATACCATCGCTGCCTCAATTTCTTCCGCCTTACCAACGTCCTCTCCCGTCAGTGGGTCAAAGTGGAAGATGACAGTATCTACTAATGTCTGTCCAGCTTCCGAGTCAATCTAAACGGAAAACAATGGAAAAAACGCAGTGGGTATTAGGCGCGTACGTTATCGGCCACTCTCTGCGTGACCAACGCAATGGCGGGGCCATCCTCCGCTCCCGTCTCAGTCCGGCGGACCACGAAGGCCCTGACGGGCACAATCCTCCCACCGACCTTATTTTCCCAAATAAGCCCGAAAATGCGACTCCATACAATTGCACCTGTCGAAGTATCCAGTGCAAACAATGTCCCGTGCGCCGTCGCAGTGACAAGCAGCTGACGGAAAGAAAAAGGATCACAGACGAGTGATGCAGACGAAGCAGGCGATCGGTGTGGAACGAGATGGGGTATGGTCGGCGCGGATGGTGCAGGAGGAGCTGGAGAGATAGGAGAGGATGGCAAAGCATACGAACCGGTCACGAATCGCGTAGTGAAGTGGACGAGGTAGTGAGGCAAGTTCTAAGCACGAAAGCGTCAGGGCAAAGATTGACGACGTGGTTCGACGGGGTGGTCCAAACGCACCTTGGTATCCCCGATCTGCCTCGTGATCTTGTTCCCAAAACTTTCACTCTTTCCGCCAATTCCTACGCCACCTTCCACCACCTCTCTTGCAAGGGGGAGTTCGATCATGGTAACAGTCTGTACGGTTGCAAGGGATTTTTCGCGTACCCACTGAAGCACGTTGCGATCCCAGAGTTGGAGAGATCCTGTGGAGGTGACAAGGAGAAGTTTGTGGGGAGTTTCGTCCGACGACGTGGAGATGAAAGAAGAGGGTAAGAACGCGACCTGCATAAATATATGCTTCAATGTCAAGTATATATACAACGAACGAA
>JBBPQC010000739.1:0-14900 GCA_038092295.1 Leccinum arenicola
CTTAAATTTTCTCCGGGCCCGCTAGCGCGGGGCCAGGGACACTCGGAACCAATGGTCGGCAACGCGCACGACGCACGGCGACAGCCCGAACCCCGCTCCACGCTGTCCACTGTCCAGCGCGAAAGACAATTCATTTTTTTCTGTGTCTGCGCGCTGTCGCGCGCCTGCTGCAAGTTATTTCTCGTCGATCTCGGCCGTTCTTGTGTCCCTACGTCGAGACTGGACCCGCACGCCTCCCGCCTGACCTTTCCTTGTGCCGGGCCAGGCACCCCGGCCGTGCTTTGCCGCACATCCCCGCGGCCGGTTTGATTTAACATAAATTTTTCTGATTATCTATACTTAGCTCGCTATTACTAATTGTCGGTTCAAGCTGTACTAATCATGCAACGCCCGCAGCTCTCAACTTCTTCCTACGGCGACCTCGACCTCAAATACCAGTATGAATCCATTTCGCAGTTCTGCGAGTTCGCAAGCACAAGAGACCGCAGTAGCACCGCCATCACCACCATTACCCCCTCTCCCTCCCCGAGTTCTGACTTCCTCGAGAAACGCAGCTCCACCAAATGCTTCCTCGGTTCCAACGATCATGGAGGACCTCCCCGATGACGATGACGTTCCACCTCCATACACTCCTGCTGCGAACATGAGCATCGGTGAGGAGACGATAGGTCTAGGACCCAGGAGACCCTTTCAACCAGCACCCTCCGCCCCATCTTTGTTGCTCAATTCACCCTCGCAATCGCGGCCCCATCCAAACCATGCTCCCCCACCTACGGCACCACCCCATCTGTACCCCAACGGTCCCGGCCCAAGCTCTGGCCAGGGCTATTATGCATCTGCACCACCTCCAGGTCCCGCCCCTTGGCAAACCCAACAACAGTATTACCGCCCTCGGCCACACGGGGGCGGAGGGCTGATTGGCGCACTCATCGACACTGTTCGGGACATCGCGGACGCCGTCTCGGGTACGACCGACGAGCGGATGGTGGCGGCACAGCAGGCCAACGCGGCTGCATACGCCCCTTCGTATCGTGCCTCGTACCCTTCTTCGTATGGTACTTCTTATGCTACGCCGTATTCTAATACGGGCACGGGTTCCGGGTATGCACCGCTAGCGGGGCCTCCGCCGCCGCCCCGCCCGGCGTCGACGCCCCCGGATTCTTCGGTACCAGACGATGGGTCGCCGACGCGCAAACCGGTACCTGGACATCCGTTGTTGCGGAACGGAAAGCTGCTGGTGTATCCCAAAGACTACGTGTGTGTCAAGTGTGAGTCTGTATCACCTTTTCTCTAGCGTGCGCATGTTCACTTTCGAGGACAGGTAAGAACATTGGATACAAGAACTACGATCCCTTCCATCCGTGTCGCAAGTGCTGGGACAAGTATGGAAAGTCATACACTGGCGCGCTCTCGTACACGAGGTGGTCCGCGTCGGGGAATGACCCAAGGATGCAACGCCCGCTACCCAAATTCGTTCCACCTCATCTGGCGGGGGGATCTCATCCCGGCAGCCCGTATTTATCCCCACCTCAACATCCGCATCATAGCAGGTCGGTCTCACAACCGAATCACCATTTTACAGGATCTGGGCCATCGTACTATGTCAGGAACCCCTTCACTCCAGATGTGACGTCGCCGATTCCGCATGCCATCCCTGTCGAGCCTGGCGATTCGAGGTTGGGTGGTCGGCTTTGTATGCGGTGTGGTGGCGATGGGTATCGGACGGTGATGTTGATCGACGTAATGATGTGTGACGAGTGTGGTGGGACAGGACGCATTTGGAGGTAGACATACAATTGTCAGTGGGAGGTGAGGATACTTGTCGGACGGTCAGATACCCTGCGTGTTTGTGTGCTATATATGACTTGGTTGCTGATTGGTGTACAGTAGAACTTCTGATTTTACTATGGACATGTTACCCGCAATCTCATTGAGGATGATGTT
Source organism: Leccinum arenicola (assembly GCA_038092295.1). Taxonomy (NCBI): domain Eukaryota; kingdom Fungi; phylum Basidiomycota; class Agaricomycetes; order Boletales; family Boletaceae; genus Leccinum; species Leccinum arenicola. The sequence goes on from JBBPQC010000739.1 coordinate 1,945, forward strand.
CGGATGCGCGAGAGGAGCTCATCCAAGCAGCCATCCAAGGTTCCTCTCACCCGGGTTGACAGTCTCGACATTGCATCCCTTGAACAAGGTCTCTGCATGCAACAAAGCAGCGCCGACCCGAATCTTGGAGCGCTAGGGTGCATCCTAAGGCATAAGACGTGGCCATACAGGTTAGGGACAGGTGTGTATGTGAGCCATGGTGAGTTTCAGTCAACTCAGAGTGGCAAACTTAAATGGTTTCATTGGTTATTGTCCCTTGATGATGTCAATGGCAATGATTCAACTTGCAGGCAGGTCAATATGTACTGTGTACCAAAGCATAGAATGAGCAAGTAGCACAGTTGTGATGCTGAAAAGATATGTGATGGCACTGGTGAAAAGAGCAAAAAACATTGTGTGAGGTGTGAATTGGCAGTTACCATGAAAAGTATGTATGCAAGGCTGATCATATCTTCAGACTATGGGCGGGTATGAACCAGGAATGTGTATTTGGTGCTAGATATGCAGAAAAATGTTTGTTTAAATTGTGCAAGTCCTTTTTTCATGAGATATGTCATATGTCATAGACATCCTCAATGATCTTGATGAGAATGTGTCTCATGCTGCTCAACAGCATCACTGGCAGTCTGGCACTGATACAGTGGCTCACTCTGTATCTAATGTTAAATTGAGCAATAGTGACTAGGCTTAACAGTTGTATTGCTTCTCAAGTGAATGCAGATGCTGCAAGGCAGAATCAGTAAAATCTGTTCAGCACTATTGCATCTTCTGATCACAATATGTCTGTAAAAATATGCTCTATGGAGGATTGTGAAGGACAATTGAGCATTGTGGAAACTGACATCACTGTTTGAATGAAGCTGTTTATGATCAAACATAATCAGCATCTCCACTCCATTTTCCTATCAGTGATCATTATCATAGATGCCTTTGATGAAAGTGATAATCAAAAAGTATGAACAGCTTTTACCAGCTATCTCTCAACACAGTTTTAACAACACATCCCTTCCAAGGATTCCATATCTGCTTTCTCATTACTGTTTGATCCCATTTGGTTGATACAAGAGGCATTTCCAGATGCCACACATAAGAACATGCTAGTAACAGGGTTTAATTAGTATAAATTTTCCTAATCTGCAAACAGCAAGCCTTGCATAGTTTTTATTGTGTGACATGGCAGCATTAGGTAAACTATCACACCATATGATAGGCTAAATAAACAAGGCTGGAAAAAATATGCAAGGCTGTCCCATGCTATATGCAGATTTTTCAAATGTACTAATTGCCAGACCCTGTCACTAGCATGCTCTTATGTGTGACATCTGGCAATGCCTCTTGTGTGAATTGGTTTATAGATGATCAGGAGAATCCAGGGGGGATATCTAAGAGAAGGATGTTGATGAACATGTTAAGAAGTATATCCCAAATTCATTTATGAATGTATCAAACTCAAAATTTCTTGGTTTAACTGAGAGTGGTTCCAACTGTGTATTCAGTGTTCATAGCATCTCTTTCAGTGGCCTTCTACAGGATGTGCACTTGTACAAGGATGTGGTGCTATTTATATCATTCTGTCAAACTATTTGAAATGTATGCTAGAGCCCACTGTCATTTGAAAATGTAATGGCAATTGTGCTTGCAGTTTGCTTTTTTTGAGTCAACTGAAAATGCATGTATTTGAGATATCATATAACCCATGAAATTATTTCTGGATGCAGTGCTTGATTCAGACAAACCCATTCCACTATATCAACAAAATAATTCCCAATTTTTTGACACATGCAGCACATACTATTCAGAATTGGTACATTTCCATGGATTCTTTGTGGTTACAACTCTGTTTCCTCACTTTCTTGTATATGTTTTCTCCCTGAAACAACTTTGCATCATGACCTCATCAATGGAAGAGCCTCAAGAGGTATCATGGAATTTCTAAAACAGAAGAGTCATCAAATGAAATACATGATATATATCTACATACCTATTTTATTGTCCAGAATAACTTTTAAAATCTTTGCAATCTTGTCTTTCTTGGTTGCTTTGCCATATTGATTGCATACTTCCTTCATGGCAGATTTCACCTTTATAGACAGTGTGGATGTTTTGTACTTTTGAGCAGCAGATTGAACTGGTTGAGAATCATTCTGATGGAAAAGATGGAATGAATGTTCCAGAATGAGTAGCATTTCTAGTGTAACAATGTGATGCATTTCATTAACAAATCCAAACACCACAAAGGCAATAAAATACCAATACTGTTTTGAAGAATGTCTTTCCAAGTACCATGATTGAGCTATTATTTTTAATTATACATCAATAGAGATATAAAATCAATGAAAAATTCACAATGGCATCTGTCTTTAGCTTGAGATCAGAAGAATGACAGATGGGTGATTCAGACTGAGACATAATATATCAGTATGGAATGACACTAACATAACTTCACATACTGTGTCATCTTGTATAATCTGAGAGTGATAAATTATATCAAGTCAGTGGAAATTATTGAACAAAGAATTCACCAACTACAGATAAGAATAAGATATTGTCATATATGTGCTTACAAACAAATACTTACTGGCTGAAATCAATGGAAGATTAAAGAGAGTATGAACAATTCCCATTTCAGGAATGTATGATTTATCATGATAATAACAATGGAACTTACATCCTATAAATAATAAGACAATTTCATAATCAAACATGATGTGTAAGGCCAATATTTAGAAATATTATGCACATTCTTACCATCTTCATATTATTCAAGAATCAGCTCAAAGAAATCAGTTGCATTAATACTACTCACTTCCTATAAAAAGACATCATGAGTATGGTTACTCTTCACCAGATTATATCAATATACCTTCTACATGTGTCCAAGAATGGAATGAGAAATAGTTAGTATGATATTACTGACTGGACAACAAAATATAACATACAAGCTATCATTAATAAGATGTGTGCAGGTGAATATTAAATATAATATAATCAGACTTATCTCTGAGATTATGATACAATGACTTACTAACTGAATGAATCAGAAGGAAAGAATGTAAAAACAGTGTAATCAGTGAGCTGAAAGTATATGGTAATAAATAACATACTTCCTATGAACATATCATGGAAAGAAAAATATAAACATTAAATAGTCACTATGTGAGATACTCATCATAGACAATGGACAACTTACAAACTGTTATTTATGGAGTAGAACACAAAATAGATGTGGCACCATCACTACTGTGTGCAATATTCCACAATGTATGGCTTACCAGCTACCATTTATAAAGCAGAATATAGAATAGACATATCATCATATTAGTATAATCATTCTTTGGAAACTAACTTACAGGCTGTAAATTCCAGAGCAAAAGAATGGAATTTTAAGCACCAGCACTCTCCACAATATTCCATAGTGTACAACTCACAGGCTGCATTTGGATCAACAAGGCATCATTAGTATTAGCACTATCAATAATATTCCACAACATACAGCCTTTTATTTCCACAACAGAATACATAGAAGTGATGGTATCATCAGCTTCACCATTTTCTGTAACATTTTACATTTTACAACTCACTTCCTATGATTTTCAAAGCAAAGATTGATCATGACATCATTAGCATCACCACCCTCTACAACATATGTACAACTCACAGCCTGTTATTCACAGGGTAGAACAAAAAGTATTTATGGCATGATCAGTATCATTACTCTCTGCAATATTTTACAATGCATAACTCACCAACTTTGATTTTCAGAGGATAATAGAGAATTGACATAACATCATCAGCTTCATCACCCTCTGCAACACTCCACTGTTCATAACTCACAGCCTGTCATTTATAGAGCACAGCAAAAAATGAACATTGCATCATTAGCATCACCATTCCATTTAACATCTCACAACTTACTTTCTTTTATTTCCAGAGCAGAAAAAACAAAGATTATTGCATCATTAGCATTTCTACTGCATAGTTTCACAGTTTACAAACTCACAGCCTATCATCTCAGGGCAGAACAAAGAATGGATATGAGACCATCAGCATCACCATTCTCTGCAACATTCATCAATGCATAACTCACAGCCTGTCAGAGCAGAATAAAGCAAGGACATGACATGGCATCATCAGCATTAGCATCTATACAGAATTCCATTGTATACAACTCACCAACTATCATTTCATGAGTAGAAAAAATAATGAATATGGTATTATTGGTATCACCACTGTCTGCAAGATACAACAATGTGGGACTCACCAACTATCATGTAAAGCAAAATACAATGCACATGTCATTGTCAACATTACTGCCCTCTGCAATTTTCCACAATGAAATGCAAACTCACCTCCTGTCATCAAAGGGTGGTCATAGCATCATCAGCATCATTACTCTCTACAACATTCCATCATGCACAACTCACAGACTATCCATCCCAGAGTAGAATAAAGAATGTACAAGCATAATCAGAATTATCATTCCCTTGAAACATATAACTCACTCTCTATCATTTCCAGAGAAGAATAAACAACATAATCAGTATCACAATTTTCTACAAGTTTTCATGAATGACAACTTACTGTCTAGTATTTCCAGAGCAGAGTATGATCATGTCATTATTAGCATTACCACTCTCTACAACATTCAACAATTCTTAACTCACATACTGTCATTGCCAAAACATTGTAAGAACGGTCATAATGTTAACACTATCCCCTGCAACACAGTGCATGACTCACTTCCTGTAATTCACAGAGCAAAGAAAGATCATTACACTATTAGTGTTACCACTCTTACAACATTCCACACTATAGCTCACTATCTGTCATTTTCACAGCAGAACAAAGCATGGTTATGGCACAATCAGCCTTATCAATCTCTGCAATATTTCAAAATGAAGAACTCACAAGCTGTATCCAGAGCAGAACAATGAATGGTCATGATATCATTAGCACCACCACTCTCTGCAATATCTCACAAACCATAACTCACAGTCTGTTATTTCCAAAGCAAAACAAGAATGTATATGACACCATTAATATGACCATTTTCTATAAAATTCCACAATGCACAACTCACCCCCTTTTATTCCAAGAACAGAACAAAGAATCAATATGGTATCATCAATATCACTGTCCTTTGTAAAAAAATAGAGTGATTGACTCACATGCTTCAGAGTGGAACAAAGAATGGTTATGGCATCATGAGGATCACCACCATCCATAAAATTCCACAATGAATAGTAACTCACATTCTGTCATTTCCAACAAGAATGTACATGGCATCATCAACATTACCACTATTGATAACATTCACAATGCAGAACTCACTCTCTTTTATTTCCAGGGTAGATAAGAGGGCAGTCATAGCATCATCTACATACCCACCCCACAACTCAACAGCTCACCTTCTGCCATTTCCAAGCATAATAAAAATTATGCAGTCAGCATTATCAACCTCCACAACATTCCATTATGCACAACTCACAGACCATGGTTTCTACACAGAGCAGAATAAATGATGGGCATTGCACCATCAGCAATTCCACCCATTGCAACATTCCACAATGAATGTACAACTCACCAACTATGATTTCCAGAGCACAACAAAGAATAGCCATTTTGTCATTAGTAATTCCACCCCTCTACAACATCCACAATAAACAACTCACAATCTGAGATTTGCAGAGCCCATTAAAAATGATCATGGCATCATCAACATTAACTTTGTCTACTACATTTCATATTTGACAATGTACAACTCACCTCCTGTTAATCACAGAGCACAGCAAAAAATAGACATGGCATTATGAACATCATTAGCCTCAGTAACATTCCATAGTGCAAACTCACTTTCTGTCATTTCCAATACAGAACAAAGAATGGCCATGCACAATCATAAGCATTCCTATCATAATCTTCTATAAAATATCATGGTTCACAACTCACATACTGTTGTTTCCATTTGAGAACACAAAGTGGATATGCTGGAGTTACTATCATTACCCTTTGCAATGTTCCACAATTTGACTCACTTTCTGTTATTCCCACAATGAATAGATAATGGTCAAGACATCATCAGCATCACCACCCTCAATAACATTCTACAATGCACAACTCACTTCCTATCATTTGCAGAGAAAGGCAAAGAATCAAGGTACCATCTTCAGCATTACTACCTCTGCAACATCACACAGTGCATAACTCACCTCCTGTCATTTACAAAGCAGATGAGAAATGGAAATACATCATCAGCATCACACATTCCACAATGCACAACTTACTCTCTGTCATGTTCAGAGAGGAATACAGAATTTATACTATTATCAGCATTATTGGTTTATATAACATTGAACAACTCACCTTCTGTGATTCAAGAACAGAAAATAGAATTGACATGACATTATCAGTATCACCACCCTCTGCAACATTCCACAAAGTACAGCTCACCAACTGTCATTTCCAGACCACAACAAAGCATAGTCATGTGCTATTAGCATCAATTCTCTTCACAATGTCTCTGAATGCACAACTCACAGACTGACATTTCCAGAGCAGAATGAAGAATTGACATGGCATCATCAAATTCACAAACAATGTTGCTGTAATCAGTAGCTCACCATCTATCATTTGCATAGTGAAAAGTATCAATATTGAATCATGATTACTTCCCATTTCCCATAATAAATAACTTACATTCTATGATTCAATGATTGGCATAAATTTGATCAGTGTATTCCTATCAGATTATCAAAGCAATCTCACCCAAAAATGTGGAAACCATCTTATAAGTCTTTCAGGATGTATCTCATCCATGCTGTGGAAAGGAATTGCAGATCCATGCAGCCTATCTATAACTGATATCACACTTTGTCCAGATTAAAACATGAACCTATAAAAATGATAATTCTTGACCACTCACTCAGTAACTGCATATCGGATACACAGTGCTACATTTGTTCCCTGGGCAGCCAAAAATAGCTTTTGCAAGGAGTCCTCATTCAGAGCACTTGCTGTGCTCTCCAGCAAGATATTAGACTGCTCATTAGAGTTGTGCATGCCTTCCCATACATGCAAATTCAGTAAACTGAATCATCTGCAAGAAAGCACAATCAATACCTTGAAGCCAAACACAATGTTTTGGTGCGTGTTTCATTTGAGAGAGACGGGCCCATATGTTAGCTTCATCAAAAATGTCGCCAACGAGCAACTGTGCCTTTGCCTTCTTCTCTCCGAGTGGCAGTTTTCGATCAGCACCAGTCAGTCTGTTCATAGCTACAGGCAACAGTGCATCAAATTTTGTGAACGCCACAACAACAGGAACTGGACAAGTTGTGAACCTGAGACGACCCCAACAAGAATGAACTCACTGTTTCCAGGATCACATTCATTAAAAAACACTTCCTCAGAACGTTGAATTGCCCGAGAAAGCTTATCCATTGGGATACAGTACCTGTATGAAGCAATGACTTATCAATGACGACTTCCCATACTACTCAAAAATACCAAATGGCATGAATCCGTTTCTTGAGAAAAGTCGTGTTTGCACGATCAGCGATGAACTTTCTCATTAGTCGAACTTCGTCCACAGATCCAGCTTCGAAGCCCCGCGAGTCATGGAAGACAAATTTGTCATTGCTCCCAAAAATCAATTCATTTTCGATGTCGTGCATTCCGCGCTAATGAGCATTGGCCAAAATGCACCCAACGCTTGTAGCAATACACACCGCCTCGGATCCCTCAACTTGGGTCTGATCAATCTAGTCGCATGGTTTGGTACACCAGTCAGATCCGTGGATATCAAACGGGGCTACAACGTACCTTGTTACCCTCTCCATCATATACTTCCGGGTTGTCAGAGGTATTGTTACAGATCGCGCGGAGTATGGTCGTCTTGCCAGCGTTCGCCCGCCCGATGATAAGGATCCTGAAGCGGCCAAATTTCTCCCTGAGGCGTTCAAAATGGGTTTCGTTTTGTGTGTCCATCTCTAGAATGTGCGAGGTGTGTCGTGAAAGAAACTGTAGGATTGAGAATCGAAGTTGTGGTGGTCACCGTGGCGGTCGCGGGAGGAAGTCAAACGCAGCGCGTCGATCGATCGATCGGTGGTCGTCGGGAGGATTCCGATTCCGAACGCATTCGGAGTTTGAGAACTGAACCAAACGCAGCCTGGGCCAGTGGGCCAATGATAATTGTTGGTTCGCCGGTGAACGGGCTAGACCGTCTGACGACTCGGAGATTCGACGGAGAACGCCCTCGGTTGTAATACTTAAAGTTCAAAGGTCTTCCATGGTCAAAAGGTTTTTGTAAGGCAAGAAGATAAGTTCCCGGCGCGCTTTCGGACATATCTGCATGGTGTTGTGTGTTGAGCGCTTCAAAATGCAGTATGATAATATAACAGAAAACGGCGGTGTTTCCGAAGCCTTGAGTGAGTACGCCGACTCAGTCACTTTCCCGCGCTCCAACTTTTAGCCTTCGTTGGTTGCGCCTTGACTCCAAGTTCACCCACTGACTCCACCACTTGGAGCCCAGTACGCTGCACAGGTCTTCTTTTTCGTTCTAACTGTTCAACCAAGAACGAAATCTCTTGCGTGCTGGGAGATCACGAGCCTGCAAGTAGTTCCTGAGGCAGAGGAGTCGTCGATTTGGATATGTCTACCTGCTGTGCATGACGTGCAGTACGCTCGGTACGTCCTCTTCTCTCCGCATAGCAATCTGGCAGCTATGTACTCCCGGGACAGAAATTTTCTTATCCGTTTCGACGCTCTCAACCAAGGTATCATTGCCAACGGTGCCAGAAAACTTCTCGACTCCTTGTCACTCCCCCACTGACTTCGCATGAGAAAATGACCAGTTCTTCAGCACTTTCATATTCCAGACTGCTTCAGATCTTTGTGTTCATTTCTCAGGGACTTACACGACTCTATGACCACATGACCCTCCTCCAGTTATACCCCCGTCGTTCAGATTCGGTCCATCGGCGATCGAGACTTGCTCAGGCTACTAGGCCTATGGTATTGTCCCACCGCGTACCCGCTCGCTTCATACCCGTATCAGTTCAGCACTGATATCGTCGTCCTCAAACCCTCAATGTCTCCATGTCTATCCCGATTTACCTGTACCGCATCCCTGTACCCCTCCCATTTGAGCCACCCGTTTATCAGCTTCGCCGGTGTTTTTATAGTGCAGGTCAACCTCTATCTTTTTGTTCCCGAATCCGACACACCGTACCAGACGGCGTAGGCACGATAACAATAATGGAACATGATTGACTTGGGACTCTTGCTAGTCCGTGCATTTAATTGGTCGACAATGGCGCTCACACGGCGTGGGGCGCCGTTGTGGTTGGACAATCACACTTAGACCTACTTGGGGAGAACCGTTGGGCGCAGTCAAAGATTGGCCTGGGTAAATCAGTCTTTTTCAGCGCGACGACGAAAAGTTGGGCACCTTGCGCGATCGGAGAGGAAGCGGAGCTGATTGCATTCGGACGCGTCGGCAACACATTCTTGTTGATGGGTTCATATCCATGATCCGATCCTTACCTGGCAGTGGAGACGGTTGAATATCCTCTATTTGGACGTGGGGAGAATGGGCACGACATTCTTCGCTCCTGATCGGACTCTAATATTTCTGCAGTCAAGGTCGTAGAGCGACGAGATGCATGTGTTCAGAAGTGGACGATCGTTTAGTATGTGAGTGGTACCTGGAAGAGTGATGTCGACTTCGATCGTCCTTTCCTAACATGTTGTAAAGTGTCAGATCTAAAACTTGACTTGGCAGACCAAGGAATTTGTGTCAAGTGTGAGCTTTCATTCTTCTCCTGTGACGATTGTACGCATGCTCACACAATGCACTCAGGACAGGCAAGGATACCTACGCCCATCCATATCAAGTGCTGGGATAAGTACGGAAATCCATACACTGACGCGCTCTCATACACCACCTGGACTCCGTTGGGGGAACAGTCTGAGGATGTGATGTTCCGCTCACCAAGCTCGTTAGTGGGGGTCTTGTCGTGACGGCCCATATGTACCCCCGCTCTGAACATCCACACCAATAACAGCTTTTCCAGCCTAGTTACCACCGACACGCAGCTGCAGTGGGTTCGGGGTCGGGCCGTTGTGCTAAGTCGTAAGACCCTTCACTTCGAATGTGACACCGCCCAATCTGCACGCAGTTCCGGTAGTAGGAGTCTGTAGGATGGGTCGCGTTTAGACATGAGACGCACGATATGCAACAGGGTATTTATTACTAAACGATCAGATACCACAAGTTAGAACGTGCTAGGTTGCCAACCAGTACATGTTAATTTTACTGCGTCCGAGTCGGAGATGTTATCGCTGCAACTATCTACTATATCTCATCCAGATAGCTAGTCTTTCCCTGTCATGACGTCGCTCCCTGACGATACATGCCAGGGGCTTATTCAAGCAGCCATCACAGGTCTCTCTTCTTCTTTTTAGCCTTCAAGATATGAGTTAAGCACCGACTTGCCTCCCTAACGTTTGTAGCCAAGTCGTACGCCTATGCACCATATTCTAAGTTCCGCGTCGGCGCCGCTTTGTTGTGTGTGGACGGGACCGTGATCAAAGGATGCAACGTCGAGAATGCGAGCTATGGTACGTCGTTTCTTAAATTCTTACTGTCGGGTCTACTTCCTCGATGACGACGACGATCTGGCCTACAGGTGGGACAATATGCGCCGAGCGTACTGCGATCGTGAAGGCGGTGGTGAGCTGGTTACATCTTTCTCGACACTCGTTCTGGAACTTTTCTTTGCCTCTCCGCCGAGTGTCTTTCACCTCCTCCCCTCATGTTTTTTTTTCTTTCCCTTTAGCTATGTTATCATTTCATTTCATATTTCCCGACCATCGATCTGATTGAGCCTTTTAACCATCTTGCATTGTGTCTTGCTGGACGATGACTGGTACATATCGCATACCGTCGACAGAGCGAAGGCAAGAAGGAATTTGTCGCCGTTGCGGTCACGAGGTGCGTTAGTCTTTTCTATCATCCATGACGCTCACCCACGAGGAATCCTTCGCCTTTTTATCTTCGTCCCCTTATCTCTTTCTCTTCTATTTCTCAGTGACGTCCCTGTCCCCATCGCGCCTTGTGGCATTTGCCGCCAAGTCCTCCGCGAGTTCTGTCATCTGGATACACCCGTTCTACTCGTCCCAGGAGATTATCCACAAAGTCAGGAAGGAAATGGGGGTAGAGAGGATGGTGGAGTGAGGGTGGAAACGCTCGGGGGGTTGTTGCCGTTAAGCTTCGGGCCGGAGGATCTGGAAAGGCCGAAGATCCCCGGGGCTCCCAAGTTGTGATTCAATAATCTGTGGAGATGGACGTGCTGCCATCAGGGCTATGTACAAAATGTCAAGAGGTTGGTAGATCGGATGGCCTGTGCTATTTATGCAATCGTGGTGCTATATTACTGCGCTATCGCCGCACATCTCTAATCTCATCCATAACTTGCGACAATGGTGATGTCACTCCCCGATGATACTCGCGGACGGCTCATCCAAGCAGCAATCGAAGGTCACTTTATTCATTGGTGCTCACTCAGGGCCCAGCAGTAAGCACACTGACGCGCCTTTATCATGGATTTAGCCAAGTCGTATGCCTATGTGCCCTATTGCAAGTTTCGGGTCGGCGCCGCCTTGCTGTGTGCCGACGGATCCATGATCAAGGGATGCAACGTCGATAACGCGAGCATTGGTACGTCTTCGGTCGCCTGCTGTGTCTAGGAGCAGTGGCAGATCTGCATGATTTATCCATGATCTCTCGTCCATGTCTCGATAATGATGATGACAATTTGATGTATAAAAAGGCGCGACAATATGTGCTGAGCGCACTGCAGTCGTAAAGGCAGTGGTAAGTTGAATACCACACCATACGGGTTTCTGCCCACACACTCGTCGCATCCCTTTCTGACTTTCGAGATATCCGGTCCTATTCGCTTCTCTGCTCGTTCGCGTCTGATTAATAGAGCGAAGGGAAGAAGGACATTGTCGCTGTGGCGGTCACCAGGTCAGTAACCTCCGTCCGATCTTACCCACCTTCCTCTTCCCCCTCCCATCACTCATTTGCGAAAAATTGTTCGTCTCGTTGGTTTATTTTATCGTCTGCAGCGACGTCATTCAACCCATCTCGCCGTGTGGCATGTGCCGCCAGGTCCTCCGCGAGTTCTGTCACCTGGACACACCCGTGTTACTCATCCCGGGAGACTATCCCCAAAATGGAGGCGGCGATGGAGATGGAGAAAAGGATGGAAGTGGAAGTGGTGTGAGGGTGGAGACACTTGGCGGGTTGCTGCCGTTGAGTTTCGGACCAGAGGATTTGGAGCGGCCGAAAATCCCTGGAGCTCCCGACAGATATTGATTGCTACGCCGGAGGTGAATGCGCTGCGTCGAGGCCCAAAGTTGAACGTTGATGATAGGGACCAATACTTGGGGTCCTCGAGAAAAATGCCGCATGTTTGTTCCGCCATTTCTACTGCCGTATCTCCATTATAATCTGTTGAGCCTATTAGTAGCAAGCTGCATCATACGCGCAGTGCCACGTCATCGATCAGCACAATTCAGTAGCGTGGTATAAGGGAAACCCAAACATAGGGGGAAGAGGTAAGAGAGCTACCCCTCTTCACCCGTCCCCATTCCATTCACACGTTAATCACGACTACTCGCTCAACGTTCGCACCAGTACTGCGATACAATCCAAACAGCATGTGGTTCTTCATCGCCCGTGTCATTCGGAAGAGAAAAAAGGCCAAGAAAGAGGCGCAAGTCTCAAGTCAGGATCAGGCAAGTGTCGGATACATTCGCCGTATTTCTTTGTAGGAGCATGAACCTGACGAGCCTACTGTCAGCAGTACCCCAATGCAAGTGAACCTCCGAGGACACAATCGTCCCTGGCCAAGCGGCACAATAGGGTCCATACGCCTTTCGTGCGTACC
>JBBPQC010000740.1:0-14871 GCA_038092295.1 Leccinum arenicola
GGATACTACGACTCAGAACGTTTGCGAGCGTCACATCCGGGTCTTACGTCTAGCGCCTGGGCCAAATGTCGACGATAAATTCTTCCGGAACATGGTGGTGGGAGCGGAATAGAAGCCGGACCACCATCAGGAAATTGGTGAGGAGTTGATATATCCAGATAAATGTGTTAACTACTTATCAAACTGGTAGAAGTAGATAAATACATGTATAAAATTATGTTTCTTTATCATAATGCTGATGAATGGACAACTACCTATATCTCATGGCAGACATTATATCGATTGACCCCCCATTACCATTTGACTGTCAGTCTGAGATATGATAGATCATACCTATATACATATGATTATGAAATTACCTGCCTTTATCATAATGCTGGTGAATAGACAACTACTGATATCTTATGGCAGGAATTCATCATTTAACTGTCAGTCTGAAATATGATAGATCATACCTGTATACATATGATTATGAAATTACCTTTCTTTATTGTAATGCTGGTGAATAAACAACTACCTATATCTCATGGCAGACATTATATCGATTGACCTTCCATTACCATTTGACTGTCAGTCTCAAATATGATAGATCATCTCTGTATACATATGATTATAAATTAGCTTTCTTTATCATAATGCTGGTGAACAGACAACTACCTATATCCTATGGCAGGAATTCATCATTTGACTGTCAGTCTGAAATATAATAGATCATACCTGTATACATAAGATTATGAAATTACCTGCCTTTATCATAATGCTGGTGAATAGACAACTACTGTATCTTATGGCAGGAATTCATCATTTAACTGTCAGTCTGAAATATAATAGATCATACCTGTATACATAAGATTATGAAATTACCTGCCTTTATCATAATGCTGGTGAATAGACAACTACTGTATCTTATGGCAGGAATTCATCATTTGACTGTCAGTCTGAAATATAATAGATCATACCTGTATACATATGATTATTGACAAGAGCTACTAAGTGACAGGGATATCAGAATACCATAGATGACAATGTCTTACTAGACAACCATCTATAGTCAATGACCTTGAATAATAATCACTGTTCCATTTTTTTCTTTATTTTATCATTTATAATCCACCCTTTTCAGGAAATTGCAACCCAAAAATAATGCTGATCATTACAACGAGTCTCTGCAGTACATATTATATTATAGCCTAGGCCTGTCACGGGTACTACCGGTTGGCATTTGCCTACACGCGTACCCGTGACCAGTTGCACGCCGTGCCATGGTTTGCGTCACGGTCAACGCCACGTTGTTGTGCCGTTGTTGGTAATGGTAACTGCAGCGACTGCACAATGTGGTGGTTGCTTTTGCATACTGTGCGAGAGGACGAGGGGATCATGGGGATGGGGATGAGGATGGGAACGAGTCGTGGACGAGGATGGTGGGTGTGCGCCGGTGGTCGTGCCAGTCAACGCAGTGTGTGTGACGGCGTCGTCGTCTTCATCGGAACGTTGCATGCCGTCGTGTCAGTCGACACGTCGTGGTGCCATGTTACGTCGTTTGTCGTCGCGTCGCTGTGCCGTGACGTTCGTCGGGTGTTCTGCATGCTGGGCAAGAGGACGAGGGGACGGGGACGGGGACGGCCGTGGGGACGAGTCGGGGTGACGTCGTCGTCGTCTCGTTGTTGGTGTCAACGTTGGTGGTCGACGTGACGCGAGTCGTCGGTGTTCGTGGTCGACGCCGCGTCAAAGTGACACGTGTTGTCGTCGTCGAGTCGGCGTCGGCATCGGGAAGTGGTCGTCGTGTCTGAGTTGGTCATTGTAGGAAAGCGACTTCACCACCCGGAGGTCGACTATGCAGGAAAACTGAGTGAATGAAGAGACTTCGAGGGAAGTGGGTTGTTAGGTAGGTACGGGCAAAGCCAGTGTGTGCTGGGAAGTTCTGTAGAGTTCTCGTTTTCCACGATATCGTCGTGCATGTGAATTAAACTTGCGCGAGTCTCTGGCATCTGCAACTCCCCTATATGCGAGTCGAGCTGTCCCCGAGCATGAAGTTCTTGGCTCGCCGCTCTTCGTCAAGTCGCGATTCCAGTGACTGCCTTTCTTCCACCCGAACATTCGCAAAATCTCTCGTCGAGCTCCTGAGGCTCATTGCAAACTGCTTCTAGTTGTTCGTCGAACGAGTTCCCTCGTGGTTTCTGCTACTTGCATTTGAGCCTTTCACAATGTAAACCGCGGATGCCACCGTGACGTGAGTACTACTCCATGCAGGAATGAGGTAGTAACGTACAGTTCTTCTCCGAGAATGTCTCTAGTGTGATCACCAGATCCATGTGAATAGCATCGCCTTCGCGCAGGGACATCTGCTTGTTAAGCGTTTTGATCATCACCTCTTGTTCGTTGATATGCTTCGCTTGATCCTCGATCTTTGCTGCCGCAGACTTAGCATCAAGGGGTGGTCCACCCGCGACACTGATCAAAGTGACAGACGTTACAGGTGAGCCCATCTGCGGTCCTTGGAACTGGAGGGAGACAAGGTCAATGATGGAGTAAATACACTGGAATGAGGTTCCTGTGTCTTCGGTGCGGGGTGTCGGAATAAATGGTGGAGGGGTCGGTGAGGCAGGCTTGCTGCTCAAACCCTTTACTCTGGTGAATGTGATATTGCGATCTGAGGTGACACACTGAAAGCTTTCCTGGGCCAGAATTGTGCGCTACTAGTTGGGCCTGCAGATCGCGAACAACGCTCTCCTTCAAGTTTGTTCTTCTCCGTCCGCAATGATGGATCCTTCTCGTCCTTGACGCGTTGCGAGTTATCTTGCATCTCGGCAATCAGAGAGCGGTGTCTCTCCAGTTCGTCAACGAGGGACTCCCGGTCGGACACTTCTCGGGTGACTCTAGTCTGTTCCGAAGTCGTCCTTTCCTCCAGCCTTGTTATTTTTTCAACTCCCTCCGAAAACTGACACCATTTGACCAAGCGGTAGAAGCGGTAGAAACCTCCTCCATTGCCGCGATGACCCGCACTTTTTCCTCAATGAAGCTAGCGAGTACTTCTCTTGGAGAGTCTTCAAATCGACAGGTGCTGGTGCTCACCTTAGGAGCTTGGTGTGTATGTCCGAGTGGCGCTGCTCTAGCTCGACGAGATCTTCTGCAGAGCAGTCGTCTTCCTCGCGAAGTGCCTTGTCGGATGCCGCTCGCAATTCTTCGAGGACGGTAGCATGTTGAACCCGTGCACATTGGAGGACGGATGTCAAGTCGACCAAAGTTGCTTTGTGATCCGCCTGGAGGTTATTGATGGCATCCTCGTGCGTCCTCGGTGTTGCCACGCGTTCCTCGTCATGCTGCAAGTAGGAAGCGCGAATCGCCTCGAGAGATGCGCTTTCTTGACCTCGGTTATCTCATCTTCGTGACCACGAGTGACATAACAATAACACGAAAAAGAATCGCTGATTGGTGCTCTTCGCATGTCTTGGTAGCAATAGCGGTAGCTCCTTGTTCCAATCGTGCGATTGCCTTTGTAAGGTCTTTGATCTGGGCCTCCGACTGCTCCCTGATGACTGCCATTGCGGTAGCATACTCCTGTTTCATGTTCTCACGTCTCGCTCTATGGTCCTCCCCCTTGTTCGCGACAACCGATGTATGCTCGGACTTGAGCTTCTCCATATCCTCCGCATACAACGCATCTCTTCTTAGCACAATGGCGACAGTGTGCTCTTCCCGGAGTTCGCGGGGCACCTGATCACGAGCAGACAGTGACTCAGACAGTGAACAGTCTCGTGACGAGCTTTCTCCGCCGTGCGCGTTTCACTCGTATGGTCCTCGCGAAGACAATCAAGCATAGAAGCAGCATCTTCAGAGTCCAGACTGCTTGCATATTGCTTCAGCGTGGTGGCGTTGTGATACTCTTCTTCGGTATGATGAAGGTCGGCTGCCGAATCCTCCTGTATGCGTTTCATCGTTTCGGCATCCCCAGATGTGACCTTGCGGATCTCCTCGTGGTATTATTTGTCGGCCACTCGCTCGAGGGCGGTTTTCCCTTCTTGTGATGTATGCCGCAGTTCCACTTCGTGCACCGCTTATAGCTTGCCAAACACTTCCTCGTGACCTTTAAGCGCTTTGTCATGAGCAGTCGTCGCTTAGGAAAGCTGAGTCTGGAGGTTGCCAGTCGGGGCCTCGTGTTCATCTTTCACCTTCTCAACAAGTTCATCGACCTCTCCACCTTTCGCTCCGAGAGCTTTGAAGCATGGTGCTCAGCGCGCAAGATATCAATGGCCGCAACATGATCATTTTCCGTT
Organism: Leccinum arenicola; assembly: GCA_038092295.1. NCBI lineage: Eukaryota > Fungi > Basidiomycota > Agaricomycetes > Boletales > Boletaceae > Leccinum > Leccinum arenicola. The sequence continues at coordinate 4,275 of JBBPQC010000740.1, forward strand.
TTCTTGATGGTTCAATCAACTGCCGCTCGCGTTTGGAAAACCAAGTCCAACTCGGTTAGAGTCTGGCCATTTTTAGCGCACACCACCAAACCAGTCGACATATTCAGTGTCTGCGAACGGCACATTAGATTGAGATGATTCACTAGACGAAGGAAGCACACACCTCATCTCTGGAAAGCGTGACGAGCTCATCGTGCGCGCGATAGATTTGAGCTAATTGATCCAATGAATCGACCAAATTCTTTCATTGTGTATGTCGAGACTCTTTCTGTGCCATGGCCCTGAACGCGTTCTAAGTATAGGCAGCCGATATTCAACGAAAACGTGATCCTTACGACTGAAGCTCGTCGAGGTAACCATGCAACGGACGACAATCCGTGGAGCTGCATGCTCTTTCAGATCCTCCGCTCTTGCGGCGGCCTCGGTCGGGGTCAGAGCGATGTGGCCATTGTGGCCAGAGGCAGAGAAAGTGAATTTGAACGGATTATGGGGAGTGCGATATCGAGCTAGAGGTGCCGTGATTGGAGTTGGATATCTTGCGAGAGCACGCTGTCGAAAGCTCCTGCGTCAACGATACATGACGGCGAAAAAAGATGGAGAAGACGATCTAAGTAGCGGAACGCGTAAGCACACACAGCAAGCCAAGAGGGCCATGCAAAATAGTACCTTCCATGGAGTGACTCCAAGGAGATCACCTGGCAGAAAAGAGGCTCTCGTGAGGATTGGTCGAGTTGTGAGTCGGCTGTTATAACCTTACTTCGTAAGCTAATCATATTCCGGCGAATGGGACGTTGTCTCCACACTTTCGAAAGCCGAAAACTCCAGAATGGTAGCGTAGGCAAGTTTTAAATCTGAATAGCGAGGTCGGCCATCTCTTCCAACATATTGCGATACATGACGTACCGGTAACGGAAGAAAGGTCGACGAGAGTTGTGGCATGCGTTTGGTGCAGCGCAAGCAAACTAGTTGTCCACTGAGAGGTCGACTGCAGGTAGGACCACGTTGACGCCCGAAGAAGACCGTCAGCCTTGTTCGCTTGCTTGACCTCTCCAACCACACCACTCAAACGCACACGGTCCTCATCGGCCTCTTTCTTCCTCCACTCTCTCTGCTCCATCGTAAGCTCCAGAACTTTCACTTTCCTTTCCCGTTCTTATAGGTCCGACCACCAGCTTGCCCTGTCCCGCTCCAGATTCTCCCGACCGAAGTGTTGCGGCCTCCTGGGTATGTCTTTCGCCCTCATTCTTGACCCGTACAATGGTCTATTGCAGTGAGAGGACAGACTCGTCGGACCTGGTAATACAGACTTCAAGCTTGGCCATGTTCAATGTAAATTGGTGAGCTCTCGTTCGAGTCAGTCAGGGACCCGCTAGATGCAATGACGTCTCGTCCTAAGACTTCACTCTCTCCTCGAGATCGCGGACATAAACCTAAGGCGCATGCAGTTAGCAAGTAAAGAGAACACGGCAAATATCGACGTACGTCAGTAGAAGACTCCCATTCAGTCAGCTTCACCAATCTCGACCTAAGCTCTTCCTTGTAGAGCTCCGTAGCGGTGTGTCTTTCCGCCAACACCGTCAATTCCTGTGCTTTTTTCCTCCACAATTTCGTTTGACAAGCACAAAACCGCACGATTCCAGCCTAATCCAGCCTCCATGGCGCTGATTGTCTTCTCATGTTGGTCAATGACAGGCCCCACGATCTCTTCAAGCTGAGATACTCACGAAGTGACGCATAGCAATGATACGATTCAGCGTGGTCCAACCAAGCCACTCCTAGAAAACATATATGAGGTCCAACGACCTCCTGAAGATCATTTTCATCGTAACTTTTGCCGCATCTAGAGACGCACCACTCACCTTGGGAATAGGGTACATTCCCTGCCAGTCACTGTACCTGTTCGCCGATCACGCTGGAATACACTGATATCAAGAAAAGGACACGAGCAAATGAAGATATGCCAGATTCGCGTGATCTTCTCCCACCTCTCACCGAGGCCATGCTGGCAAGTCCCACATTTGCGTTGGCCGGTGAACCAATAGTGAGGTGTAGGATCGATCCCTTCATTGGCGTATGCCGCCAGCAGCTCCTGGATATCCACTCAGCTCGGTACCATCAAAATCACATTACCACGACCAGCTTACCGACGATCTCGCCCACTCCAGGCATGAACAAATCACAGCTCTCTGGATCAGTAGACACGGGTCCCGTCTCGCCCTCCCCTCCTCGCCATCCTTTGCATATAATCGATCACAGGTTTACCTTGGTAGTTTTGCCGTCAGCGTTCTCGATCTCGTGCTGGATACCGTGCTCGTTGAGCCATACGTTTTCTTCCGATTGCGATATTCGTTTGTATATACCGCGAAGTTGGTGTCAAGGGACTTGATCAGTGCGGTAGAAGCTGATTCGGCGAGCAATGACTTCGCAGATCAATGCGAGAACATCTGAGTGATCAATTCCATGCAACAAGGTAACTCGCAACTCAGAATCTTCGATGTGCGTCATCAAGTCATCGATTATGAACGCCGACTCTATCGCCATATACATATACTCGCTAAGGTGACGACGAGTAGGACTGTTCAAGCGCAGTCAAGGTTATAGTTCAAATTGTGCTCTGACAAGATACTTACGTGTTCTCGACACGGAAACGCTCTTGAGCACATAAAACCGTCTTCATGCACAGGAAAACAGGTCTTGAGGTATAATTGGGAACTCTGAGAGAGAAAAGCGGGTTGCCCATAGTAATCGAGCTTGAACCGTGTCGCACCACCTTTCACCTGGGTCTGTACAAGACACGGGGGTATCACTTCTAGGCAGCGGGGTTCGACATAGGTGGCCTGGAATGCGCAGCACGTAACCGGAGGATGCTGGAAGCCGTTTCAACACGCAACACGAGATGATACAGATCAGCGAGTCTACAAGAGATCGTCAATGGTGAAAAGACAATCTTGTATCTAGGGTAATACCTCATTGAATCTACTGGCGAAGGCTTCTTCTGCACCAGGGGCCGCACCAAGGACTTTCCAATAAACCACGACAAGTTCGCGTCCACCAAGGGCCTCCTGACCCTTTGGAACAACCTTGAGTGTTCTGGTCAGCTCTACAAATACTGTTGCAATGTGAGCGCATCATATATTTGCTGTCTCCCAAGACGACAAACATGATCTCCTCCTGTTCGTGAAGGTGAAACAGTGAGGGCAGCGGTCGTCATTTCGGAGTACTCACGCTGCAGTACTTGCACGACAGCTCGTCTGCGTCGCGCGTCTCTGTAAAAAGGAGAACTTTACGCCGACGACACACCCATATGCAACCAAGGCGACTGTGCAGAACCAGTCGATGTCCCACGTGGGAATGCCAAGCCCAGCGACGAGGCGGAATCCGAGGGGAAACTTGATTGGAACAGGCGATCGCCTTCTTCATCTTTGGAGTAGAAACAATGTAGTCGAGGCAAAGACTGCGGTGATCATCTGAACCATAAGTTTCCCTGACTCGCTAACCTGGAGGGACCACAACCTAGGATTCGCACAAAAAAGTGGAGAGGGGATCCTAAGTCAATTACAGATACGAATGGAGAGAATGAGATACGAACGTACTTCCGAACAGGGTGCCTACGGGACCGGCACAACCGTACATCAAGGCCAAGATGACTTTTTTGACAGCCAATGACTATCGCCGTTCATCCATCGTGCTGATACATGATTATCTGCAACTGGGGCCTCGCAAAGACAAACTGAATGCCGAAGAGGGAAGAGTATGCCAGACGTAGCGGAACCGTGATCCATCGCAGCACCGTCGCGTCGTGTACCGTAATTCTGCCAGCCGCGATGGGCCTATCGGGTTTGTTCACCTTGTATTCCTCCACTCCTTGATAGAGTTTGCAACGGATGCGAAGAAATCCACAAGATCGTAGGGAAGATGTAAGCAGGGCTACACAGTGGTGCTGAGGCAATTGAAAATAATGTCTAGCGCCCCGATGACGACGATGAAAACCAAAACCAAAACCAAAACAACTCGGAACCCACCTTGGTTGACTTCGGAGCAAGTACGAATCTTTCATCGCGTCGTTGTCTTCGGGCACGAGGACCTTGATCTCCTCGTGTCTGGCGAGGAAGGATTGGTATTGTTCGCTCGTGATCGTCAGATAGCGCGCGTCGCGAAGGGAATTGGATTCGGGGCCAGTGTTACTCGCGTCAAGGAGCAGCATTTGGAATACCTGTTTTGGACGTGGATTAGCTGTGTGGGCGTCGACGCGATCGGGGTAGCGAACCTTCCACCGAAGAGGGTTAATGTCGTTAATTTGGTGGTTCATATCTTCTTCCCAGTTATTTCTAACCAAGTCTGGGTCAGCATCAGCAGGGAGCGAGACGAGAAAGCTTACATCGTCACGACGGTGTTGATCTTGAGCATGATATCCCTATCTTTCACCCACTGCGCCACCTTGAAGACCCAGTTCACGTGCGTGGCGGAAGTGCCCTGCTCCCCTCTTCCGTGCTTGAGGTCCGTTTCCGGGTCGAACGAATCGCAGGAGATGGCCATGATGTCGAGATATTTGCCATACGTGTCCAGCCACTTCTCGGTCACCTTTGAGCCGTTGGTCACGACGGAGCACGATTCGATGCCGAGGTCCTCCTTTTAGAATTAAGACTTCACCGAGGTAATGAGACTGGAGGTAGGGTTCTCCGCCGCTGATGTTGAGTTTCTTCATTCCGGCATCGGCAAGCATGCGGAGTGCACGTTTGGCGTCGTGGAGAGGGAGGATGAGGTAGAGGTGTAGAAGCAAAAATCGCATTTGTAGTTACAGACGCGGTGGGGTGTGAAGAATTCTCGACGAGCACCGTGACTTTGTGGCTCTCCTCCAGCCACTGTTCGTGCCGTTCTTGTCGCTCTTTTGCCTCTTTCTCCTCTAATTCGGCTTTCAATCGCTTCTTCTTCTCGAGTCCTTGCACATCCTTTTGGGGTCTACGCTAAGGGAGGTATAAAGACGTTCCACGGTCGCCATGCAGATGTGTTTCCTTCTAGGAATACCCAAGGACAGTGGATAGTATAATTGGCAGGAGGCGATGCTGACGCGCAGTTTGAGGGACTGCTGATATGAGCCTTGTGCATATACTGGAGGTATGCTCGTGGCCGTAACTTGAAAGACGATGCGGTCCGCTGTGAGTAAGCTGTGTCAAGATTCGATGGTGATGCTCTCAGAAACGGGACGCACTCGTGATGTGTATGCGACACGAGAAAGAGGGGTGCCGTGGGTTAGACTGCACTGGGAGGGACGAACTTGAAATCATGCATCGCCGAGAGGGCTTCCACTTAGTGTGTTGGCTGGCAGAGCGGGAGACACTGTTGAAAGAATTATGTAATCCAAGTCGTAAAGTATAGTCACATTGACGTCGGTGTAGTAGTTGTGGCATGTTCTACAGTAAACCATGAAAATATGCAATCTTGAACCAAGTCGGCATCAAAATCGTCCCTAGAACTCGTAATCATCAAAAGCATCCATATCCACACCATCGCATCCATCCAAATCAGCATAATCTCCCAAATTAGGCTCCGACTCCAGCTCAGACTCTTCGTCTGGCTCTGAGTCAGATCCAACTGAACTGGAGAGTTCAGACTCAAACTCCAGAGAGTCCGTCGGGTGTTCCGAGTCATCAACGTGGCTCGTATCATCTTCCGCATTCTGAGCTGATGGTGTCATTGAAACTGGTCGTGCATGTGAGTACGTATGTCCGATGCCGAGTCCATAATGATAGCGCATGAGCATGTCGCGATCGGCAAAACTACGAACATTAACATGCTCAATGGATGATCCGCGTGAATCTGACTTGGACTTACCGATTGATGAAATAGCATTTCCAATCAAGTGAGTCGCCTGCACAACGAGACGATGCAACCCCGTCAGAGTGCACTCGGCCATCTGCGAACGACGGGACGATATGACAGGCCCTGAGAACGTCCGCAGGGTCGACAAACCCAAATGCGTTCTCGTCGTGCATTGAAGTGAACCTGACCCGGTCTAAGGTATGTTGCTCCCATCCGAGGGCCGTACTACGGTCTTGTAAGATTTCGAACCATCTTACCCATAAGAACTCGATCCGACGCGATCGAAAGTCCTTGGATCCCGGGCCGGTGTATACGATGTTGGCATGGAATATTCCCAGTACCTGCGCATAACAAAACGGGTGATCATTGCCGTCTGGATCAGACAACAGCATGATATTCCGATTATCAGTGCCGGGGTTGACAGAATCAAATTCCCGCTGGAGGTCGTAAGTCGTGTAATTGATGCGAAGTAAGCGGTGGCGGTAGATTTTGTTGCCGTTGAACAGGACATGGTTCAGTTGTGATAGACGGAGGAGAGCGTCGCCCTCATTTGAAGGAATCACATGTTCTAGAATATCTTCTGAGTCCTGGTGGATAGCTGCAACACGGGGAAGAATATGAGCCTTTAACTTGAAGACGAAGTTCTCCACCATTCCACATGAGTTTCGTGATCCAGCGCAGAAAGACTGGGGGAACTTACTTTGGCAGCAGGATCACCAAGATTAGTTTGCACAAATCTTGTCAGTTCCTCTGGAAAATTATGGGACTGGCCGATGACGTGGTGTTCGTCAGGTTTATTGGGCACGGGGTCCGCCAGTTGGACCTCAGCGCGTTCCCTACGAATACGGTGAATGCGAGCTTGCCGTCGTTCAATGGACGCCATCTGCGGTACGTAGGATTTTCGGCTAGTTCTGGCAAACCGGCTTTTACTCGTGCGGTGTTCGAGTTCCCCCTGTATGCATGTTATTGAATTTACACGCACAGCTAAAGAAAGAGCACTTACAGCTTGAGTCGAATACGAGTCTGTGGTCCCATACCTTCTGATTTGCGCTGGGTAATCTGCCAAGGCATGTAATTTGTACGTCTGAAGGTTAAGGATTTTTGATTGTCGTGTCTGCGCATGGGACGCAGTTCCCTGAGAATGAATTGATCTACCACTGACTTGCTGTGCTCGTCGCCGTCGTCGTGCTTCAGCTTCCCGAGGCAGCTCTCTTGTTTCAAAACTGGGGCAGGTATCTGCAACAAACTTGCGAATGCAGTTGCCGACATCCTTTGTCACCGTCTCTAAAGTTTGTAGCGTCTCGTCAGTGTGTAGTCGGAGTTTGGCCAGGCCATGCCAATGAGAGAGGACAAATAATAGATGCAGCACTTGCACGTTGTGAGGATCCGGTAGCAATCCTGAAAACACCGGAATAGAACACTGTTCGATGAGTCCCGTCAGTAAGACGAATGTTGAAACAAGGAAGCGAACGGTGCTCACTTGCAGCAAGTCTTCGAAATCTCGTGCAGCGGATCTCTTCATCTCTGAAATATTTTTGCGAAAACGTCGAATGGTCCCACGACCGAAAGTCGGTACTTGACGAAACCTTCTCAGGACGAGTCAAAGAAAGGTTCAAAAACAAAACCGATTCCCCTACCGACGATCAAGCTCAGCTAGAGGGGCTCCTTTGAGGCTATCTATTACACGAAGCAGATGGGTGAAGATGGCTTTCCAGACGCCAAGTTCAAATTCGTGCAGAAGGTCAATAACCAACATGAGAAAGTAGTCAAATCCAGTTTGGCCTAGTCTCTCCGAAAATGCATTCTAAACACCACAAAGTGAGTGAGGTTGGTCATTCTGCAGCTGGAGAATACCTACTATGGTTGGCACTAGAGACTCAGACTTCAAAAGAGCCTCTACTTTGGGAGTGTCGACAACATATTGATCTTCATAGATCAGACGGCGTGCTGATGCAATCTTCGCACGCCGATCCGCAGTATCGTGGCGTGATAGGATATCACGTTGCAGCATATCATTCATAGTACCCACATTCTGCAACTTATCCTTTGGAGTGAGGCATCTTGGACACGGACAACCGCCCATGTTGCGGATGTTGGCAATGAGTACTCTATAAGCAGAGCGTCAGTAGTGAATCCGACTTGAACAAAACAATGTAACACACTTCTCGGGATAGTCAGCCGAATATGTAAAAATACGAGGAAATAATCGTCTCTTGATTTCATCCCCGCACATAAATACCATACCATGTTCGTACGCTTGGACGAATTCATCATCTAGTATATCTTGCCACTGTGCGTGAAAGAATTCTCGGTGACAATGAGTAAACAGCAGGTCACCTGGTGACTTATCACCCCCGATGTGTTCCATTATGAAGTCCTTGAATTCGGCAGGCAGCTAATACAGCGAGTGATTAGACCGAAATTCTGAGATACAACGAACACCTACAGTCTGAAAATATGCGACGTGTGAGCAAAGATTTGCCGTCGGGGCACATCGTCGATACTTTGTCTCGTTTCCGAAATAGACGTATAGAGGCCATATCTTCGCGTCACCGAATGATGTTAGATGGGTGGCGTCAGACCAGAACATCATCGCAACGATGCGTCGAGGCAAAGTGCAACCGCCAACACTATCTAGAGGCATTTCCTGTAATTCACGGTGTGCTCTGACGAAGGCTTCAGAATAGAAGAGTTCTCCGTAGACACCAATGTCATCGGCTGTAGATGAACGTTTCCATCGCAAAAGATAGGGTTCAAAGCGAAAGGACCGGCAGCGCACAGGATCCGAGAGTTTGTCGCGTATGATTGAAAGAAGGGATCTTCGGTAAAAGTTAGAGATTGTGTAGTCACTCGGACCGGGATGGAGGGAGCGACGAGAAAATGGAACCGAAATTGTAATGCTTCTTTGCTTCCAGCCATCGTCCTCGGGCAACCAGTTTTGTTGCAAGTCCGAGTCAACCCCATGGTTCGAGAGCACATTGTGAGAGGCAGTGCGAACATCCAAATGGCCTAGCTTATGGTCAATTTCAGTCCACTTTGTATGACGCAGGTCTTCAGGACGGAAGTCCACACTTCCGATGATCTTGATGAGACTTTCAAAGCCTCTCTTCGACTTCTGGACGCCATAGTTCCAATACCAGTCACCGATGAGCAACGAGTTTTCGTTGGGATACGGATGGAAGGGGTTTTCAGGATTAGATGGTTGCCAAGTCCGGGACTCGACGCCTGACTCAGGAATTGAAATAATAGGGTCACCCCCGCACTGATCCTCAGGATCATTGATAGGCGCAGAGTCCCCATCATAAATACGGAATAAACCAAATGAATTTATTTGCGTTGCCAGGACGGCACGGGGTTCCCTTGGTAGAGGTTGGTCATTTTGCGGGGTCAAGTCTGATCCTGTTGAAAGGGCTGACTGAACAGGAATAACAACAGAGAGACGAGACCGCGAGCCTGCAGAAGCTTCGGGCTGTGTCACTATTGGAGGCAACGGTAAAGGACGTTCTGGAAGTATATCCCGAAAACGTTGTGGCAGCCGACGGTTGACTCGCCGACCGCGGCGAAGAGATAGCGGTAACGTGTCATTTTCAGCCTAAACAAAGATATTAGATAGTTCCATTTCGAGGAGAAATGGGAGGTGCATACTTCTACTTCCACATCAAGACCTGAATTGTAGGCATCGCTCGTACTACTTGAAGCCTGGTTGAACTGCGATTCAGAAGCTATGCTAGTGTTTGTGGCCACTGATTGTGACAACGTATGCCTGTCATTCGAACAAGCCCCAAGATCATGAGTTATGTGCGTACCGTCAATAACCTGGTTTGAACGCAAAGGCTCGGAGGACAATTCCTCTGAGAAGCTGCCTTCGACACGGCGCTTCTTGTTGAGATGAACTTCTTTCGCCTGCCTAAGGGCAGCCGCTAGACGCTTCTTTCCTTTCTGACAACTATTCTTGTGTCTTGTGAAAGCCCCAGTATTATCAAAAGAACGACCGCATACGCATTCTTGATTTGAACTTGAAAGCATAGCACCAAGCATAGCACCTGGCGCTACTTGATTATAGTGTGTCACGGTGACACGCAAACGTCCAAGCTTATCCAATTGGGTTCCCACGGACCGCCTTTTGGAAGGCCTAGTACGTACAAAACGAGTGAGGCAGCGAGCAGAGGAGAGCGTGTGAAATGTGTACCAAGTGCTCCAGCCTCCAGTGCTATTTGCTATATCCGCCTTGCATGCTTTCCGGGGAGGCTGGCGTTGTCATGGACTACTTTTGCGTTAGATGCACAAAGACGGGGAGCTTGTGATACCGTAAGAGTATTCGTCCGAGACTCCAGAACGGGCCCGTTGAACCTAGCGTAACTCTCTTAGAAGGCGCGTAATCGTATCTAGATTTGTTCCCATGATGTTGAGCAGTAATATACATACATTTCATTCTATGTGGTAGTGCATCATGTGCTCAATGCGGTAGTCGAAGCGGTCGCAAACAATGCTGAGGGGAAGCTGATCCTATAGTTCCGCCTCGCAGTTTGCTTCAGCAGGTACTCACCGTGCGCACCGCAAGTGTGATACTGTAGTATGTGCATACTTTTTTTCAGTTTTCTGCACGCGCGAAACATATGATAAGTACTTGAGATGCAAAATAACAACACATCAACAGCGACTCCGCCGCTGCGTTCACAATCGCTCCCGCCTAATGGCGATCGCACGCGGCGGATCGGGGTCTGGGTCGGGTCAGAGTCGTTGGACTTGAGGTCGGTAAAGATGTCCGTGCTTGAGT
>JBBPQC010000741.1:0-14867 GCA_038092295.1 Leccinum arenicola
TGTCTGAGGTGGACAGCACTTTGATGACGAGGATATGTAGAGCCGGGAGCGACTCCGACTCGGAGTCAGAGAGTCTTGGGTTACACTTACGTCACATCAAAAAGTCCAGTGACGGTATGATTGTGATCATTTCCCCGACTCACACTTAAATTAGTGTATGTAGGGAGGGTTTTGTAGAATTCAAACGGGTCAGGCACCCACCAAAACAAAATGCTGCCACAATCGTCACGTGATGCCTCCTTTATCGAATTTACGCTCTCTTCCTTTTTTGTTGCCCTCGTTTGTGTCAGTCTAATTATGCCGCAAATAACAGGAGACAGTTGCTACTCGTCCAGAATTGCAATCTATTTAAGGAAGCAAGCGGTGAATGGGAGGTCTTGATCCACTGCCAGAGCCAGTCGACTCGGAGCAGTTCAAGTTCTTGTTAGAATTTTAATTTTGATTACAAAGACAGACACGTAAGCGGTTACCTACACCTGTGTTCACTGTTACGGTCACAAGCCGAGTCGGGGACTTGGCGCGTGGCAGCGCCGTTACGATTGACATTCATATAACAGCATGGTACTGGACACAGGGCAATGGTACTACTACGGGAAATGTATGCGCGCAGTACTATTTATGGCGGAAGAGGGTATGGGATTGACACGGGGTTCGGGATTGACACGGGGTTCGGCTTAACAACTTTATCTAGCCATAGTAGGGTGACCCGTTCGTCGATCGTATTTGCGAACGGCGGGGAAAGAGGGGGATTGGAGCATGATAGCGAAGATATACAGTTGGAAAGGAGAACAGCGCACTAACTTTATCCGAATTAGCGATGAGCATTGTTAGTAACTAGTAGTACTCCGAGTCGCTGACCACCAATTGTACCTTTACGAATTTCCTCGTTGACCCATACTGTTCTGAAATAGATGCACGGCCGAACTTCGTCAGCAAATAACTTGTTTACAATGTTTCGTTACTGTTCAACTCTCATGTATTTACTTTGGTGTCCAATGATTGTACGACTCATCGGTCGGGTGGACGCATACGGCGGAGCTTGAGGGAAATTATTATGTAATCAAGACCAATCTAATCTTCCAAATCCCGCCGTGACAATTGTAGCGTGATCGATCGATCACTCACCACTTCCATCAATCTCACAAACACAGCGAAGTGCTCTCTCAGCTCCAGTTCGGAATCATCTAGCTTGGAGCACATACATTGTTCTACTCAAGCAAGAAGACATGGCAAGAAAGGGTGAGCTTGAGGAGTCTGAGGTTGAGTATATGCGCATCAATTCATCTATAAATGCTCCTAACACCATCGACGATCCCAGGAAACGCGGTCATGAGCTCCGAAATGTTCTGAATGAGGTAAGTCCGTGCATGTATGGTGACATCACTGGAAACACGCCAAGCACGCAGTGTATGACTTGAACTCCAAGTCAACTTCGCCGCTGCAACGCATCATTCGAGCCTTCGAGAATAACGTCAAGCATTAGCGAGGTCCTACTCTAGATTCTCCAAGAAATGCCCTCGGCAAATTACTGTCGTCAGCCATGTATCATCGTTATCATCGGCGATCGCTACTTACTTTGATGGCGCCTCCGCAGTTACGGCCATAAGGTTCTTATGGGGAGGGAAACTTTGCGTGAGTTTTTGCGACCACCGGCGGCAGAGTTTGGTCAGATATATCCTTAGTCTCGAGCGCTGACCTGAACGCTACTAGGTCAGACAGGGGCTGGATGCACATTCATACACTGTGGCAAGTAGGTACTTGGCCAGACCTCGGGAGGTGAGTGCGCACGTCAAGCTTCAAGCGTCGCTGGTTGTTGTGTTGTACTGGTAGTAGTCCAAGTAAAATCGAGTAATTCTTAGTGTCTGAGACACTGAGTACTGAGATGTGCAAAATAACCAGCTGTGATGCTGATTCCAGCCTAGTTCTACCCCTCAGCAATCACCTTTTTCTAGGCTCGTGACATGGAAAGTCCGTGCGTGACCCAACGGCAGCAGCGTGCCCGCACGCAAGACTTTTGCACTTTACCCCGCCGCCTGCGTTCGCTCCAACCGCTTATCGACGAGCGGCCGCCCAGCGTGCGCCGAATGCGCCGCCAAATCAGACAGCCTACTCTCGCGCATCCGCGTCAACAACTGCACGAGTATCAGCGGCGTCACTACGCCCCCGACCGTCCCCGTCCCCGAGCCGACCCCTCCACTGCCACCAGCACCATCACCCCCGGTCATCTTGCCCGTCGCCTCCTCCGTTTCAGCAGGTGTTCCCGTACGACTCTGGCTCTGGCTCCGGCTGCCCGACCGCATCCGCTTCACACCCCCTTTCGTCGCAGTTGCTGAAGTCGCAGTCGTCGTCGACGAATACGGCGACCCCGACCGCGCCTGTGATCCCGATACCAATCCCGAGCCCGACCCCAATCCTGGAAACGCACCGTCGCCCACGTCCTCGCGATACCGCTCCCACCTGACGTAGAGCGAGATCATCTCCTGCGCGATCGTCGCTACGACCGACATGGACACGTTCAAGCCTGCGAAGAAGCCGATGACATCTTGCGGAGGCGGCTTCTTGGACTCTGATGACAACAGCGCGTTCGACGCTTGCCGTGACGATCGCCGGAGCGGGTTGGCGGCGGAGGCGGAGGCGGTTGCAGCTGTTGCGTCATGCTGGTGGATGGTTCGGCTGTGGCCTCGAGACGAGGTCCCGTGTAGGCGCGTGTAGGACGAGGGTGAGATAGAGCGCGGTGATCGCGAGGAGGTGGGGGGGGGGGGGGGATATAGCAGACATAGATTGGATCGATAGGTATCGTTGATAATGGACCTGAGAGGACCGCGTTAGTTGAGCCGACCTCCAGTACGACGAAGCTATCCCCTTACCAGGCGACTTGTAGAGCGTCGTTGCTCAACTCCAGCTGCCCCTCACCTGTACCCCAATACCGAGGTCCGTCGTCGACTTCCGCACCCACCTCCCCGGCCTCCGTAGTCGAGTCGTTTGCGTTGTCCTTTCTGCACAACGCCATGAGCGTCCGGTAAGGATGAAAGACGGTCAAGTCGCATTCCAGGTCGGCGACGAGATAAAACTCCATCTCCGCCAGCTTCGAATTGTCTGATGGAAACGACTTGACGCCAAACGGTTGTTCTGTAAAACCGCCATATGAGAGAGAAAGAGAGACTCTGAGGAAAAAGAAAACAGTTGGAAAACGGGTCAGACGTACGACTGAAGAATGAACGGGCTTCCGCAACGATGTTCTTGATATGCACCGGCGACTCCTCCGCTTTGCCAGCAACATAACAGCATGCGGTGATGACGACGAACGGATCCGTCTCGCAATACGCGTTCTTGATGTAAAACCGGCGAAAGAAGACGATTGCTGTTGCAATCACGCGTTGTCGGAAATTCAGCTTCTTGCCAAACTTTGTGATGACTGTCCGAAAAACAGAATAGTGAGCGACACGGTGATAGTCCAGCGGCGACCGTGTTCAAGTCAGACAAGGGTCCGGAGATGTGGAAATCGTGGGAGGTCGCACCGTTGGTGAAAAAGAGGGAAAAGTAGATAAAGTATTCGGGGTCGTCGATGTACTGGAGGTCGTCTGCGCGTGCTTCCTGGAGCGTTGCTCGGTCGACGATCCATCGCTTGCTAATACGACCCCGTGAGCTGACTCTCCGCATGAACTTGACCCGACCCGCGCACTAGTGTGAACTAGCTCAGAAATCTGTAGCCATGGATCATTCCTGAAGCGTTTCCGTACGATGGCCAACTCAAATATGAGTCGAGTTTTGTTGTCAAAGGAAAGATGGATGGGCACTTGTTTCCCACGGTATGTCGTAGATGCATAGTACATAACCGTTCACCAGATTGACTACATATGCCTAGTAACTGACATTTGTGATCAAGACTTGTCGCCTGGGCGCGGTCAGAGCTTGCCCGAGAAGCCAGAAGGTGTTCTAAGAAGTAGGTACCAAATATGATGGACAAGCACCCGACTCAATTCAGCTGGCACATGTTGGGGTATCTGGAGCGAACACACGATCAACAGGCGACCCACTGGCATGTATATACATGTCCTGAACGAACCAAGTGTCCCACGCCTTCGATGCGGGTTACGGCTCGAATGCATCTCTCCGAGATCGGGTCTACGAGGGCGTCTTGCACGCCGCGAGGTCTGTGGAAAATTACGTCCGGATCGCCGTACGAGCGCAGAAACTGCACTTACGTGTAGTCGTTCTTTTCGCCGAAGATCACCCCGACGGCTGTTGTCGCTGATACCTCGTTCAAGGACTCGATGCCCCTTTTGGGACCTGTCTTATCCCGATACATGGTCTAAACGAGGTTTCACACGATACCGCTGAAAAAAAGGGGAACAACGGACCGCTTCCTCGTCTCGAGAGCAAGCCAGAGTCACTGCGCTACCTTGTTCATGATCGGCACCTCCGCAGGCCGCAGTCAGTCCATGAGTCTGCACCAAGAATATTTCAGTACTCAGCCACAAACATCGCCTCTTGAACATGCGGTAGTAGAAAGGATAAATTACCACGTAGCTGTCGAGGACGCCCGGGTCCCAGCGCGTCCTTTCGCGAAAATATCTCGACGCACTTTCACGGCTAGGCCACTCGTGACGCCGTTCGTACGCACCGTCGATGAGTTGAGCCCGGAGGCCTTCCAGCTTGTCCATTCCTTCCGGACTAAGCAGAGGCTCGATCAAGATCAAGGCACGAAACCGAACCGTGGGCGCAAGCGTTGGCAAGATCGATCTGAGAGTGCCCGTTTGGGGAAACAAAATGATGAGCGTGCACGCAGGATCAGGTCATACGGACATGCTCACGCCTCCAAGCGAATGACCAATACCAACGAGCTTTTCGCGACGGAAATCAAATGGATGGGGAAGGGTCGGTGCAAGTAGCATAAAACGATGCGCTGCTTCGGCATACTTTTCGCACCCAACTGGATGCGAGCAGGTTTCGAGGATCAGAGCCATGAAAGACGCTCGACCGGGTGCGTACAAACTCACAATCACGGTAAAACGGGGGGCGTTGGAGCGCTCGAGCGTTCAGTGCTGCAGATTCACCGTGGTTGGGACACTCGATGACCCATGCACACTTGATCTTTGGACGACCGACGCCACTTTGATGCTCCTGTATGTGATTAAAGAAATGTTGCAAAGTTGGCTCCCATGTTTCCTTGTGGAAGCTGGTAGAGTGTAAAAGGATCAGTGTGAACGCATCTGGGTCGTCCCAGTTCGATTCAATTTCCATACACCACAACTGTTTGGCGGTGATGTAGAGAGGGTAATTTATGTCGGGTTCGAGGGTAAACTAACGCTGGAGCATGGCGAGTGGACGGAACAAAACAATAATTAATATTGAAGGAAGTTGTGCTGATCGCCATATATCTCGGGTGTTGCCGAGTCCCATTTCGACGACAGGAATAAACTTTGACCACGGGGACGCATACAAAGTTTCCCTGAAACTCTGCACGATAACAGCGGGTATGCAGCGCTGACTATGATGTACATCTGTTGGACGTTGCCTACATGATACATTGAAATATCTCTCGCATTCTAATAAATATTCTCGGCTTGTGCTGTGTGCTGAGGGCCTGTAGAACAGTCACCGACCCTCACGCTCTTTGATATGGCCGGATCAATAATGGGAGTTGAGACTGGTGTGTTGGATCATCCCGCAGAACGGGACGCTGTACGACGGCCGTCCTGCTGCGGACCTCATCCGCGGGAACGGCAAGCTCAAACTCGAATGAGCGAACGAGGGTGAACAAGATCGCCTTTAACCTATTTTTTCCAATCATCAACCGGTGGATCTCGTCGTTGTGTTGAAATCGACTTACTCGACAAGCGAAAACCGATAACCAATACATCCCCTCGGTCCACTAAGGAAGCTGAACAGGTTACCCCATATACTTGGAATCTGGGATACAGCTTCGGGTACATTGTCCCATCTTTCCGGTCTGTGGAGAACGCATTACCAGACGCACGACGAAAGGAAAAAAAAAAACAGCGACGCACTTGAATTCGAGAGCATCAGGTCCCCATAGGTCTTTAGATCGGTTCACCTCCCGGATTGGTATAATAATACGGTCGCCCTTGGCAATTCTATGGGTTGTCGTTCGAGTCAGACTGTTGGAAAAGGAAAGGTGAAACGTACGCAATAGTGTCACGGAAAGCACCACATCTATCCTTATATGGTTTCTCAACAAGCAAGATGTCATCCTTCATTGCAATCCGCGAGGTGAATGGGACAGGCGAGTATAAACGAAGGGTCTCTCTCAGGACCGCATTGAGATATGGAAGTGATATGAGTTCGTCCATCGATGGGGTGTCAGTCAGTATCAACGGAGAGCAGCTCCTCCCGGAGTTTAGTTTGAACTTCGGATGCTTGAGCCATGGAATACAACGCCCAAGAGACCGCAGTACTATCAAATATAGCTTCTTAGTTTACACAGGTCAAGAACGTGAGATATCCTACCTTGTGGTTTCATGTCCTGCCACAATAAATGTAGGCACCTCTGCAGAACATGCATGTTAGTATGCGTAGTGTTGAATGAAAAAAGAGGTGCTCACGGGCTATGACATCCTTGTCAGAGAGTTTCTGGCTCTCGGGAATGTCAGTGGCCATGTTTGCCTTCACTAATAGGGACAACAAATCCCGGCCCTGTAAACTATTCTTTCCGATCTCTCCCATGTCGGTCGCGCTGGCAAGGGCTGCTGTCTTAGCTTTCGCTAGAAGCTCTTTACCGATTTGTCCCATGACACGTTGTGCAGCTTGCATGCTACGCGATTCGGTAGTGGGCTAGTATACAGTAGATGGTTTCGTGGATTTATCAATCCAAAGATAATAGGAACAGCACTCACGATGAAAAGCAGGACAGGAAATAACGACTGCAATATCTCAAGCGTGGTGAATTTCCGACTTTCTGAAAACATGGTGGATAAAGCTTCGTTCAGCTCGTTTGGCCGTCCGCTCGAGTCAAGTGTGTCGAAGTTAGAATTGAATCCTATTCGCCGTCAGCGGTGTTCGTTTCAGTGCAGATGAGCATACCAGTGAGACCGATGATGTCAAGCGCCACTTTACTCAACCAGGGCACAATGTCGATACGCGTGCTGGCGATGTTCGCAGTAGGATCGTTGGAGATCTCCACAGACCATAAGTCACGAAGCTGCATTAGTCTCAGTGAGTTCCTGGATGACTAAATAGCGAAAGGAACCGCGCACCCGAAGAGACTTCACGAAAAAAGTCTTAGTGAGCTCTCGAATTTGCACAGGGCCAAATGCAGGGTTCTAGGGTCATTTAATGAGGTTGATGGTGCGATTCTGGGCAGGTCCAAATACCATTATACGTCTCTGCTCGATAAGATATGATATGTTAGGGGTCATCGCTGAAAATGCAGATTCAGACCTGCTGACGATGCTGCGCGCCCTCTACAACAATTAATCCTGCCAAGTCGATTGATCCACAATGTGCATAATGTCGAACAAATGTGGTTTTCGCCCACCTTCCCCGAAAATACGACACATAGAACGCGACTCATCAGGCGGCCTCTGATAATCATTACTGTGAGTGAGTATATGGTCCAGCGCACGTGTGTCCATGGTGAATAACTGGTCGCTCTGGGTGCCCGACGCGGATTGTCAATTGACGGCTTGTCATAGCACGGGCAGGAGATGTACTGTGACCGGCGCTCGAATGCCTTGCCCCCTATTTACTTGCGATCAGACAGATGCGTG
Source organism: Leccinum arenicola (assembly GCA_038092295.1). Lineage (NCBI taxonomy): Eukaryota > Fungi > Basidiomycota > Agaricomycetes > Boletales > Boletaceae > Leccinum > Leccinum arenicola. The sequence goes on from JBBPQC010000741.1 coordinate 7,731, forward strand.
TTTCATGTAGCATACTCCGAGTCGTTCGATGCTTTGGTACGGTAGCTGTGCAGAGGGAGATATAAGTATACATGGCTGATAGCGGTCGGCCCTGCGTCGGTGTGGACAGTGAGCAGAGGTGGACAAATCCCGACCTGTAATCGTTTTCGGCGTACGCCACAGGCAGTGCAGCCTATCTCGATTATTCGCTCATTGACCCCACTGTGACCTAGCTTGCCATAGACAGTCGAAATGAAGGGTAAACATGCCCGTTTTGTCTCGGTGGAGCACGTTTGGCAAGATCTCAAACAGGTCAAGAAAAGCAGCGAAGGTGTCACCGAGGCTGTTCATCTGATCCTGTTATCCAAAAGAGGGAAACGGCCCACATGTCGTATCCCTCTCCGTATCCCCTTCCTCCATCCCATGCATGATCGAACATGTCTCCGTTGCAGTGGGATACCTAGATTTAACACCCCGACTTATCGAGACTCCGAGTCTCCAGCACAGTTTTCGACGTCTCTTCAAAGTCGCGCTGCATCCTGTTGCATTCTCGCTGGCGTTGCTCTTGGGACTGTAAAGCTTGGCAGAGTATGCGTTCACCCTGTACTGCTTCAGCGAGCTCGGATGGGTCTGGAAACCTACCTTCCTGTTTGGTTGGAGACTTGCATTATTATCGCTGTTCGTGGTCCCAGCGTTCTCGTTTCTGCATCTCTGTACACGTTCGAGACTGAGACGTATGTTTCGCTACCCCCAAAGTGGATCAAACACGATCGACGACGGAGAGTTGTTGGACGCAAATGCGCTAGTAGACTCTGGGTGCAGTCACTGCAGTGGAATATTGTGATATTGAACTCGCGGATACAAGTTCAGTAAGATACGCGTGTCTCCGACTTGGCAGGCACCGCCACCCTTCTTCAAACTCCGCAGTTCAACTTCGGGTTTGCGATCATATGCCTCTTGTTTGGACTGCAGTACCAGCATCCAGGGGACATGCGGTACCTCTTATTTAGCGACAAAGCCAATGAGAATCCAAATAGGGTTGGCTATGCGAAACAAGGTGAAGATCACCAACTAACGTTTTGTGATAGTCAGTCTCCGATGATGGAACTGTAGAGAAAATATTCGTCGCCGCCATGTTTTCGAATAATGAACGTCTCATACCCTATTGGTCCGATAGCCTCGTGAGGGCCATCCATTACTTAGGAACAGACAATGTCTTTGTCTCCATCCTCGAAAGCGGAAGCGATGACCAATCTACAGCACTCCTCAAAAAGCTAGATGGCAAGTTGGCCGCAATGAACGTAGAGAGACGTATTTTGGTGCGTAATACAGCGTTCTCGAAACCCACTGGCATAAACCACAATCCTCGTGTCGAGTTTCTTGCTACTCTTCGAAACAGCGTCCTGGAACCCTTGGTGGAGAACGGGGATATGACAAGATCATATTCTCGAATGATATCGATGTCAAGTCGGAGACGAACTTCTTGAGACAGCCAACGGAGAGTATGACATGGTATGTGGACTGGATTTTGGTCTTTGGAGGTGAGTTCGAAAAGTTGTCTCTACCATTGTATGCATTGAAGCGGCGTGTCAAGGGCATACAATACGTGGGTTCTACGCGACAAATTGGGAAGACTCACCAGTACGATGTAAGCGTCGTTATCTTTGTTCCTCTTATAGTGCGAGGAAGCGGTAAACTGAATTACATCGCGTCAGATGGCCCTACTTCTTCGAAAAGGAGGCCTACCAAGCCATGAAAACTGAGTCTCCCCTATTTTCACATGTTGGAACGGTATCGTCGCCTTCAAGGCCGTCCCTGTCCTGCCGATTCACCTCCGATCGAACGCTCTCTAGTGGTCCGCTATCGTTCAAGCTCCCTTCCACGCACCCAGCCACCCAAGATCCGTCGGTGCGCGGTCCGCCCCGCATTGACACTTCCGATCGGTTTCCGTGCGTCCTCGCTCGGAGAATGCTCGTCGGAACGATTCCTGTTGCCGTACGATTTCAAGCGCCTGTTCGGCCTGCAACGGATCTTCGTCAACCCGCGCGTCGTCGTCGGGTATGATTGGCGGTATGTAATATTATTTTATGCGGCGTCTACCACGTCTCAATTGAGATCTTTCTAAATATCCGCATCGCAGGATTTACGTGTATTTCAAGATTTTAATGAAACATCCCGTGGTGGAATGGTGGGTACAGCGCATTTATGATGGGGCATGGATGCACAACTCGAATTCGGCGATGCGCGTCGTGTCTGCCTCAGGCCCTCAGAGTAGAAGAGGTTGTATACATTTGACCTTTTGTTTGATTCGGAGGGTTCTTTCTTTTTTACAGGTTCAAGACTTCAAGTGGAACTTTCGAGTCTGTATCATAATCTCGTCTCTCGATTCTTGTCTGGTTAACTGGATTCTGTACCAGCACGACGTCGCAGGATCTGTTCAGTCTTTATTATATCACGGGAAGAAAGACGACAGTTCGAACGCTTCAGCAGTTTGAAATTTCTGAATATAAAAAATATTTACAACAATTTAGGATATGTAGAGCCGGGAGCAACTCCGTCTGGGTACGAGACTATACCTTGTAATCGGAATGGACGAATTGGGATCACTCGGGAAATGCCGACAGGCTGTCGGCTTTGATAAACCTTGCTTACGGATTCCAGGGGCACACAGATTAATGATAAGAAGTGTCAGTCGTTAGCAGCATACAACAGAATCCAGCAGTAGTACATGACGGTTCCACTATGGAAGGTGAAGTCACGTGGAGACGGACTGGGTAGCAGAGGAAGGTGGAAACTCGAAATGAAATACACCGATTCCCCCGTCAGCCGCCTAATTAGAGGTGATGAGTCAGGTGGTAGCTGTCACGCTAATTAGTTGCATGATGTGACCATCTAAATTCGTGCTTCACCGTGGACTAGCCAGGTCTTCCGGGCCACACAACGCCGTCATTATTGGCGGAGCCTGAGGTAAGCCAAAATGCGTTGGCCGTTGAGCTGTAGCCTGAGTGACACTCTCACAGGTCCCGGTGGTTATGTTGCAGTTATCAAGGCCGGTCGTTGGGCTTACAAAGGGTATCAAAAGGCTCTATACAGAACAAGGTAGACTACATCAAGGGTACCGGTTCTTTTGTTTCCCTAACACGCATCACCGTGCAACTGCTCGAAGGTGGCGAGACGAAAGTCGAGGCAAAAAAAGTGATCATTGCTACCAACTCGGAGGCCGCTGCATTCCCAGGAGGCGCGATCCAAATAGACGAGAAGATAATCGTCAGCTCGACAGGTGTTTTTAGCTCCAAACAAGATGGTCGTCATTGGCGGTGGTATCGTTGGCTTAGAGATGGGAAGTGTTTAGGACACGAGGCGGACGTCTTAGATGACCTCGACCGATCTCCCGCAGAAGATTAGAGGACTACGAGCGTCTCGTGGCGCTCTTTGAGCGGGTTGAGTTTCGTTTCCCATTCCCCGTTCGCCTTTTGCTTAGGGATTTTTGTTTATCTGATCCATGTCACATGCGAGCAGACTACGCGCCAACAACCGTGCACGAGGCGTCCTCGATCCACTACATTGTGCATTCGCGCTGGAAGGGCTTGATGGACGGCTCCTTTGTCCGATCCATGATCGATACAGCTGTGTACGTACTGCATTTCTGTGTTCCCTCTCTTCATTTCCGATTCATTCTCCCAGGCACCACGCGGATATGGTTGATGGCCTCACGGGTATCTGACGTAGTAAATCATTCCTGTCGGCATCAATGCCTCGGGGAAACATTTGATTCTAATCTCGAGGCCTCATGATATTCATGCCGGAGTCTCGGGAGAGGGAACCCCCGCGGGCAACCGCTTCCGAAGCAGAGGATCTTCGCCAATCAAAAGTCTTGGACAAGTCGGAGTGGGCGATTGTGGAGAGTGCGGGCAAGTGGGATGTACGGTGGGGTTGAGCGTGCCGAATAGATACACACTGGCAGAAGCAAGCATACTGCGGACATGGTGTTCGTGCAACAGTCAGCTGGACGTATTCTACGTGTCGCCGAGGTCAGTGTCTGTGGGGCGGTTTGTATGTTGCTTACCATCCGTCTAGTTCATGACCGCGCAGCTCAAAGTGCTAACGGGCCTCGTCAGCCAACGGTGAGCGCTTCCGGAGTCCCTCTTTTTTTCACAGCTGTTTCGTATTGCTTTCGAACCTATTTTATTTCCACTTGGCCATTTAATTCCTTTAGCTTATATTACGGTGGGGTACGTAAGTACTTAGTGCGAAATTATGGAAAGCCGGACGTTAATGCCCCAATTTGAAATTATATAATTTGGATTCTCCCGACGGGAAACCTGATTTGGTAAATGTCGGTATGGGACTCCGGATACCTCCCACCTGTGATCACGATTCACGAAGTCAAATGTGCGATGAGTCAAAAAGTGAAGTACGGACTGGACGATACAGTACGAAAGCACGACCATATAAGTACAAGGAAATAAGGGAACGAGGGAGTTACAGGTCACCGTCTACTTCATCTCATCTTCCTCGTCTGATGAGAAAGCGAGTTCACAGCAACAGCCTGCTTGGTGATCTCCACCTTGCATCCGACCTTCAAGTCGTGCTCGTCGATCTGGGCTGCAATTATCATGCACCGAGCCTGGTCTTCTGCTTCCCAAACGTCCCGCTTTCCATACGAAATAAACTGTTACAATATAAGTACAAAAATAAGGAATGTGTGAATTTCGGTTGACTAGCCTGGGAGGATGTGACACCAGTACTACAGTACTAGTGCGGTCAATAAGGACACAAAATGTAAAACAATCGACATGGATCCAGTCCCATAGAACAGTACAACAAAGCAATTGAAAATCATTATGCCTATTGTAGATCCACAAAGAATTCTTCATCGTAAGCTTCAGCACGCCGTCGCATACCTTATTTCGTAGTCAGTAGATGTATTTGAGATATTGAATAATGAATGCCTCACGCCGGGTACCACTATTACGGCGCGGAGAGTGTTGCGATATGACGTCCGGTGAATGAAGAGGGCGCCCAGAATGGCGAATAGTATCACACCAATGCCCAACATTGGTGTTTGCGACCTCGAGGGCTCTTTTAAAGTGTTGGACCTTCATCCGATGGAGCCGGGTGCGAGACATATTTTCTGTAAGTTCGCATGTAGCAAGATGCACTTGGGCCCGTAGGACTGCTCGATTAGCACGAGCAACCTCAAGGTAAAGATATGGTGCAGAGGGATCGTTCATATAGCTTCGCGACTGTAACATGCTCGAAAATAAGTAGTGCGGTAGCAACTGCCACTCACCAAGTGATCCAAAGGGGTTTCCAGCGCCTCTGAACCAGCCGAGTTTCCACGATTCGCGTCGGAAATGATCACCATATCATCGTCTTGCGTTTGATGTTCACTTGACGGCGTGCGTCCATTTTGTACAATGAGCCTTGGTACTTGAACAGTGGAAACACCGGGAAGATCCTGGGGATTGGGCAGCCTGTGTGTTGGGCCCGAGCTTGACAGAGGGACAACAGAAGAATGGAACGAAGGAGGGAGCGAAGACATATGTGCATACGACGATGGTCAAAGCTTACTATAAACTCACGTACGGAATTTCGGTCAGATGGATTCCCAATCCACGACGACTGCTGCTAGAGTACATTTATGGCATTGAGAACACATCATATATGCCTAAGACCAATATATGATTGTAGAATCTATTCCGGCTACGTTGAAAATCTTCAATCGCATTTCGTTTTTGCGGGAAAAAACCATTTGTTCTCTTGGCGTGACGCTTTGTAATGTGATCGTGACGGCGCTGCCACGCCAAACCCCACTCGGCTTGTGACCATCAAAAAAAAAAAAAACTTTACCTCGCTAACCTACCATTACCTTCCTGATAAGTGCCTGATGTTTGAAATACTGATTCCTGTGGTCCCTGTTACCTTGTAAAAAGTTCATGTATGAAGCGGGTTAGAGCCGTCATCATAAAAAATGGATTCAGTCGAAGGTGTGTTGCGTTCTCCGGTTTTCTCCACTTGCGCGGCCGCTGGCGTTGACTCGGTTTTTGATGTATGTATCATTGACGAGTGTTCGCAGGAATACATTATTTGATGGATATCGTGTCCGCGTTCATTTTAACGTGAATGTCGCGCATACGATGGCTTATTCGACGACATTGGCTCGCTATTCAGTGTTTTCCGCACCCTAGGAGGGGATGTATTTCACTACGAACGTTTGTCCAGTTCTCTCCACTTGCGTGGCTGCTGTTCGAAGAATCTCGAAAGTTACCGAACATCAAAGGATACCCTAGAGAACGGCAACTTCCCTATCCCGCTGACGCATGTTGTGTTCTCCTGAGATCCAGAACATTATAGGTCAAGCATTACCATCTTATACAAAGGGTCCATCTATGGCGCTCTCCCTCATCATGAGTTGATTTCATAAGTTGAACTTCTTTCAATCCGACATTACTGCTCCAAGCATAACCGATGATCCTCTCGGACTTACATTCCAAATTTGACCGTCTCTTCGAAGACACCCTTGTGAACCGGCTTTGCCCCCGGGCTTGTGTTTACTCGACCCAGGCTGGGAAAGCTGCCTCGCAACACGGCGAAGTTTAACGTCCAAGGTAATCAATTTTTCGTGTCGCCCAGTTTTCTCTGTATTGATATCTTCTCTTTCCAGGGTGGACATTCATGAGTCCAAGGATAGCAACACCATGACGGCAACACTTGAGCTGCCGGGCTTGACAGGCGTGAATGTCGCATGGGAATTAGAGACGTTCGTAAAAGGAAATCTCCCCGTGGACACGCCATCGCGCCGCGGTCCTTTGAACTTGTTCGTGCGTTGTGTCGCAAGGCTTGACCTCCCTCAAACCTCAAACCTTTCTCAAAACTCAAAACATTTAACCTAGCGCGGCGATCTCACTTTCGATCTTCCACTGCTGATCTGCTCAGATGCATCTGGATCCCACCCCCTTACCTCAGCCTTTCCAGCTCAATCTGGCGCACTCTCCATCCTGGGTCATATGTGCTCTTTGCTCGAGGCACAACCCTTCGCGTGCGCACTTGCAACCGCAGCCTATTGTGCTTCTTTGTGGCCCGCGTCACAACACATGACAAAAGCCTTACAGCGTGTTCGCTAACTAGATCTGCAGTCCTCCTTGTCACTTCGTC